>JAFVLL020036099.1:31266-77211 GCA_021397915.2 Tor tambroides | reverse complement strand
CCGCTGAACAGAGCACTTTGAGCTGCCTTTGTAAGACAATATGCAGCCATAGCCAAGGCATATGCATTATAGATTACCTTTCACAAATAGACAGATAGAAAGAGAGGTGGAAAAAGACTTATTTTTGAGGAGTTCATAAAACTTCACATTTCTCCCTTTATTTGTATTAGGTATTGAAAATTGTATGACTGACAGAAATAGTGAGCTGATTATGAAATTTTCATTTAAAATGTTTGAATTAATTATCTCTATCTGGGAATTTCAGAAACTGTGGTATTTGCAAGCATACACTGCATGTAAAAAATAAGGAAAGGATTCACAAATTTAATGATTTAGCTAATGAATTAAGACACAAATGAATACCTTAAATTAACTGCTCAGTGTGCTCATTTGCCTCAACTTAACCTCAATAACTCAGAATGTTAAACTGGGGCAACAGATTGTGAGAGTAAGATTTTCTGTTCAACGTCAGAAAATTTTGACAAACACGCATGATAGTACAGAAGAAGATACTTTAGTTTTTATCTATTTATTATATATTCAGAAGGGAAGATAGGACGTGATGGAGTGAAGAGGTGTAACGGGATTGGGAAATGTTGCATACCAGACTTGAACTGGCATCACCCACATCAGCGCCACAGCTCAGTGTCAGACCACTGAGTCATAAATGTAACATTCACATATCACAAAAGGCAACACATAACATTTTGATGAGGAAAAATAATATAACATACTTTGGTTGAGTTACTTATTTGATTAGCTAGGTGACCTTTGAGATATATTTAAATCCTACTTCATGATTAAGCAGACAACGCAACTCTATACTCATATATTGTTGCCAGGCAAAACTCTAAGCTGAACTCAAAGACCTCAACCAAACTGACCAAATGTGGAACCCTCTAATTTAGAGCTCTAAAATTAGCAAATAACATGTAATTACCAGCATGAAAAGAGATTCTATTTTGATTCTATTGTGGTGGGTCACCATTTGCTCAAAATTCTGGAAGTTAAGTGGTGGTGAGGGCCTCAGGTGGAATAAGCTGATCCACAGGTGTGTTGTAGCTGGATAAACAGAATGCGTATTACTATTCATGAGGCAACATGCATGCCTTCTCTGCCTAGAGACCTGTCCATCTCATCTCTGCTCAACAAAACACAAATTGTGACAACACAATTATCAGTTTTTAATTAAACAAACATCAACAGAGCGTACACCATGAGCGATGAAGAAAGATAAAGTATGCCTGAGAGAGCTTGTGCATGAATGTGTGTGTGTGTGTGTGTGTGTGTGTGTATTTTGGCAACCAGATACTTGTGGGTGTGTGTGTGTGTGTGTGTGTGTGTGTGTATTTTGGCAACCAGATACTTGTGGGTGTGATGAACCCAGACGAAGGAAAACTCAAAAAGTGTTTTCTTTAAAGTCTCAATTGTTTATTCTATTTGAATTTAGGAATAATTCTGTCAATTCAAGTCGATATGCCAACTTGGCAGCTGATGCAGAGGAGCAGGGCTGGACAGTGAAAGTGTACCCGGTGGAAGTGGGCTGCAGGGGCTTTGTGGCTAGTTCCACTATAAGGCAACTAAAGGAGGTGGGGATCAGAGGACAAGTCCAGCGGAGGATAGTCAAGGAACGTGCTACTGTTGCCGAAAGAAGCAGTCACTGGCTGTGGCTGAAGCAAATGGACACAGTGTGGGCTGCCAAATGGCCATGTAATTATGTGACACACACCTGGGTCTGATCAGCCTGTGGTGGGCCTGCCTCGGCTGAGGGTGTCTTGTGATAAAGGGCCGAAACACCCAATGAGGCTGGGGTACACAACTGGTGATGGGTTGCATTGGTGGAAACACCATACAAAGGTCATTGGCAACACCACTCCAACAAAAGGCATCCTTCACCCAGTGTAAAGATCACACAGAAGCTGGGATCTGATGGACATCGGTTAAGGTGTCTCACTGATAACATCCATGAAAACGAAAGGGAAAATGTTCTATGGCGCGGATAAATGGTGCTGAAAATTGGGATTATAACACCTAGTCCTATTATGGAAAATTGTCTAGTCATTTACTCACCCTCATGTCATTCCAAACATGTATGACTTCATTCTGTTGTGGAACACCGAAGAAAGTAAGTCATATATATGTCATGCATCTTTTGTGGGCAGCTTAATGACTTGTTAATCTCATAATTTGTCCTTTGTCATGCAGTGATGTCACTATGGCAATCATTATTTCAAAAAAATCAACCTGTCAGATGTTACGTGAGAGCACGCAAGCGTGAGAAAGACAGAGACGTATAGAGAATGACAGCGATATCGGGAGTCAAGTCCTTGACTGAACTGCAAAAGTGCTGACATGCATGCCACCCCTGAAGTGTCTATCAGTCTGCCTGGATCGCAACTGAGATAAACTAGCTTTCGGTCCCTAATGACTGAGTAAATGTGGCATCCCTGTGATAAAACATGACGTGCCACTATGCCACACAGGAGTGAATGATTTCAGCCTCACAACTTCATTACAAAACCAAGGACACGCTCACAGCCGGGCACATACCTCCTCACCTCAGGCCTACGCAACCAAACGCCCCTGCCAGCTTGCTCTGACAGCCCTGACAGAAGAGAGGGTCACAAGTCATGCGGCCAGGCATAAAATACAATCAACCTGCCACTGAAATGTATAGAATTAATCTTTCTCGGGCCCCTATTTCATCCGGGGGCTCACAGCCAAGTGAAACAAGCGGCAGTATCTTTACTGAGAGAGCAGAGAACAAATGCGGCCATATGAATTCTAAAGTCACATTTTGCCATGGCCAGAGTTTGAGCTTGTGAACCCAGACCGATGCTACTGACATAAAATGATTAATTATTAATTAATCTTTCAATTTTAGTTGCACTGGAATCAAAAATAACCTACCTTTGTACACCAAATACTAGATTGCTGCACGCAACTGTTTTAGCTGCACTGGACAGCATCCAAAATGTTGTTTCCAAAATGTCTTTCTCAGGTTCATGTTTACACTCTGATTTACTGCAGACGGTTTTCTTGTAGTTTACTTTCCAACTTTGATAAGAGGGAAGGTGAAATGTTCTGCCTCGATGAGCACTGAGCATCTTAGTAAAGCTGTCTGAAGTCAAAACTTCAGACGACAGATAACGGTTGCCTGCACACTGCACATTTTCGAGCTTATTTGCACCTGTTTTCGTAACTCCTGGAATAAACTGGGAATAACATATTTTGGAATCACACAAAATCCTAAACTTCAAACCATTACAGAAAGTTACTGTGGTTTCCAGAATACCACATTTACTAAGGTTCAATATTATAAAACTGTGGTACCACTGTACCACTGTCATTTAAAAAATACAATGTTTTAACAGGAAGATTATGAAAGAAAAACGTATACTCCTTGAAGATCCCATGTGTATTATTATAAAAATGAATTATGCAGTATCAGGGAAATAATTTACAGTGAAACTATGGTCAAATGTTAAAGGAACAGTTCAACCAAAAAGCATTGTTTTATCATTTACTCGTCCACGTTGTTCCAAACCCTGATGACTTTTTTTTTCTTCTGTGAAACATAAACTTTGATGCTAGACTGGATGACAGTCACCATTTACTTTCACTGTATGGAAGAAAGACCCAGTTGAAGTGAATGGGGACTGAGTCCATTACATCTTTTTTCCACAAAAGAAAGTCATACACGTTTCAACACTGTAAACTAAGACAGAATTTTCATTTTTTTTGTTCTACTTATTCTTTATATTATTTATAAAGGTCATGTTTTTATGAAATATCACAACATGACCTTTATGGCAGCTTAGAGTTACACTATTATACACTACTGACTCCTATTGGCTTAGACGAGTCTTTTTGAGATGCCAGAATCAACGCGGAACTAGATCCGGGGGAAAGTCGTAAACTTCCCTGAGACTCGTGTTTTTAACAAACGTGCTAAAGTCCACGAACATTCATTTGAGTGAAACAGCATTATTACAAATCTTGCGTCAGCCTAAAAGCTTGCAAAACTGGGGCTTTGAGCAAAAGCTTGTTTTTCCGGTCCCTGAGCCAAATGAGACTCCTGCGTGGACTCGGCTTACTTCATTTGTTTGCTGAAGGCTTGCTGTAAATTTGCTGGAATCATGATTGACAAGGATGATTTTGGGCCCATCACACGGAATCGTAGACGCGCGACCATCACGAGCGCAAAGAGCGAGACTGTGAAGCTCAGAAACGGCGCGACCGCAGCAGCCAGTGATCTCAAAAGCGGACCTAAGGCGCGGGAGTCTCTCACGAAAAACTTACAGCTAAACGAAGACAGCAAACAAAAATGCGATCGCTACGACAAAATGAGGTGAGATATAGTGTACGTCAAGACGTCATGAAAAACATAAGTTGCTGTTAACAAAGATAGATGGTCACTGCAAAGAGACGAGCAGGATTCGCCAGTGTGCGTATGTGGCACAGTGCAGGACATTTAACCCCTTTTTACCCCATCATTTCACTTATCTTACTGTTACTGAAGAACTATTCCTTTGAGCAAAACTGAAAATAATATGTGCAATGATTTCAGGATTCTTAGAAGATACGTAATTCTGCAACATTAATATATATATATATATATATATAATAGATATTAGGGATGTAACCACATTATTGGGGAATGGAATAGAATAAATTAAGAATAGACTGTTGTAAAAATAAATAAATAAACAAAAGTTGACCAATGATCTGCAATATTGTGGGGAGGGGCGTGTCCTTAATGTTTACAGTATGCATGTCATTTTCTGAATTGACTTTCATCTAATGTGAGCTACTGGGTTGATTATCAATCTAATATGCTTTTTAAAATCCATCAGACCGCAATATTTCAACTTATTTTTTTTAACTAATCATGTTTAACATTCGAATTTCTGGTGAATACATTACCCATGTTTCTGCAAAGAAATATGCCCACTATTTAAGTATATGTTTTGCAATAAAAAAGGAGGGATCTAAAAGATTCTTATCCTATTTAGATCCTATAAAAGATTTTATTTAGATTCTTTTAACCTTATATACTAGTAAGATAAAGACCAAAACATAAAGAACAATAATTTAACATTATAAACACTTTAATCATCTTTACTGTTTTTATTTCATGTCTTCTTTTTTCCCTCCTTATAGCTGCCACAAGTTGCAGGAGTCAATGCTAAGTTCTGCAAGCAGCTTCAAAAATTACAGAGGCATCCTGAACTGGTGTGTGGTAATGCTGGTGAGTCTGAAACAGTTACTGATCCCAGCTGCACTGCATGCTTCGACTTGCCTACTCATTATTCTAGTTAAACTGTGTCACAAATATCAGTGTGAGTTGTAAACATTCCCTCTTGCCCAGAGGTGCTACCAAAGATTAGTACTAATAATTTTTACTGCCTCTTACGTAAGGTAGTTACAGAGAATAAAGAAGGTTAAATATGATGTTATTGTTTAAAAGAAGCCAACTTGTTGCTCAGGTGTCCATTGTCTGATAACTGGATCATTTAAATGTGTTGTTTCTGAGTGTATACTGTGTTAATTTAACAAATATTAGTTATGTGGAAAAGTTTGGCTTTCTGTCTGTAATGAAGTAGATGCATTAGACATTATAGAAGCTAAAATATCTTTGCACTCTCTTTGGACTTTAAACTCTCAAACAACTTAAAGGAATAGTTCATTGAAAAAGAGAAAATTAGTTGAAAATGTACTCACCCGCAGGCCATCCAAGATGCAGATGCGTTTGTTTCTTCTTTGGAACAGATTTGGAGAAATTTTGCATTACTTCACTTGCTCATCAATGGAGCAGTGAATGGGTGCTGTCAAGATGAGAGTCCAAACAACTGATAAAAACATCACAATAATCCACACGACTTAAGTCCATAAATTAATGTCTTGCTCAGTGTTTGTAGAAACGAATCCATCATTAAGGTGTTTTAAACCATCACTGTGAGTCCAAAAACTATAATAATGCTTCTTCAAGTGAGAAAGTCCATCCCCTGTTGTCCTTTTCAATCAAAATTCCCTGACATATTTGTTTAGAACAGTTTTAGACTGTTTTCACATGTAAACTATGCTTGATCTGTGCTTACTGGACGAGAAGGCAATATTATGGATAGAGGAATCATATTCAATTAAGTTAAAAACTTCTCAATGTAGGATTTATTTCTTACAAACAGGCAGCTTTTTACATCAAAAGATGTTCATGTATGGTCTGGAGTGGTGTAGATTACCTGTGGATTATTTTAATGTTCTTATCAGTGTTTGGACTCTCATTCTGACTTGGCACACATTCACTGTACAGGATCCATTGATGAGCAAGTGATATAATGTTAATATAATGTCTCCATATCTGTTCCAATGAAGGAACAAACTCATCTACATCTTAGCTGACCTGAGGGTGAATATGTTTTGAGCATATTTTCATTTTTGTGTGAGCTATTCCTTTAATGGACTTAATTTATAAACAGGAAAACCCAGACTAGTGACAGAATTGTATTGCAATGACACATTTTAAGTAACGTCGAATGGTGTGTGGCAGTCATGTGGCATGTGAAGAATCGTTGATCAGTGTGTGTTTATGGAGACACATTTAATGCCAAGTGACGCCTAAAAATAAACGGCCCAAAACAGCTTGTCTGTCTAAACACTAGCCGAACATGGAGGACAGCCAGCCAAGTCCTTGTCTTCAAAACTGTGAAGAATGTATTCACGCTTTTCAGCATACTGTTAATGTGAGCTTTGAGATGACTCTATTTTGTCCTCGGCAAATTTTTTCAGCCAGACGTTTTTCTTTCATATTCCATTGGTACGGCTCTGCTTGCATTTGCATTTTCTTCCTCTTCTTCTCCATTGTTCTCTCTCATTCTATACATATGAATTAATGTGTCTGTCTTCTGTATAGATTTATGGACATGAATTTCAATATATCTCTGCAAACTGTGTACAGACAGTGAATAAGGATCTTTGGCGGATTTTATTCTGATAGTTCTGACATGTTTAGCTAGTCTTAGTGATGTATTCTTGCATTGGTTTTCATTTGTTTTCTTCATGAATGTGTGCCTCTGCTCTTTTGCAGGTTTTGAGCAATGCACGTCTGTTCTTGGAAAATATTCTCAGGTATGAACAAATACAGTATGCATACAGTTTCTTGTGAAAGAGCCAAAACACACAGTTTGAATGCTTAAAGTCTGGAAAAAATGAATGATTCATCCAAGCATGTTTAATTTTTTTTTTTTTTTTTAAATGTCACAACTGGACTTCTCCAATCATTTAGTTCACCTAAAACCCACCCCTCTCTTACAATTTACTGCAAGCTCGCATTCAGATTTCCTCCATCCAATCAAAAACTGATGGATTGAACCAACCTGAATTCAAAGTGTCTCCAAAAATAGGAACAGCAGAATGTGGACCTGAAACGTTCTCATACAACTGACCTTTATCTCAAGCATCCCACTGAGCAAGTGTCAAATGGACACAAAAGTGTTAAAACACGTTCTCTGCAGTTCAGCTCTCTCTGTGTTTTGAGTGTCATGCCGATGAAGATGAGTCTATAGGGTTTGTTTGATAAGTGTACAGGCCTTCCTCTCCCTGAGTGGAATGAAACACTGAACCCCATGCTGGGAGAACCATATGCTGTCATCATGTTGCACACTGCTGCTTGCAGACAGTATGTATACAGCTGCCTGCAGAAACTGCCGCAAATAATCAGTGGTTTAGAGCAAAAGACCACTAGAGGAGTAGAAACATGTTGTATCTGATATGTAATCGTTTATAAATATTTAAACATTTAAAGGTTTGGGAAACATATCTGCTTTGTAATTCACAGCCATTGTTTGTGTCGTAGGTATGGCATTTTGGTGGACCCCATTCAGGTGGTGTCATTGTTCCTCAAGGACCCTTATAGCTGGCCTGCTGCATGCCTGGTCATTGGTATGTATTTTAAAGGGAAGATTAGCATATATTTCCCAGTTTAGCCTATTCGTTTGGAGTCCAGAGAGGGCCATTATTAAAATTAGTCAGGTAGATGACACTCCCGCATTCAAATAAGGCCTATTTGATTTGCAGATTGTCAAAATACTTTATTCCCTTTGTTAATCTACCTAATTGTATATTTTTTGTATAATTGTGCATGTTATCAAAGACAGAGAAGTGTGTAATTGCTTTTTAACTCGCAATCTTTATAGTGCGACATGATTTTATCTTGTTTGTAGCAGGTGGTGTGATTGTTCAGTGTATGACTACTGTGAGTGTGTTTGTGTTTGTGTGTGTGTGTGTATGTGTGTGTGTGTGTGTGTGTGTGTGTGTGTGTGTGTGTGTGCTGGCCGTCTGCCCTGTTGTAAGCCTCATCCTGAGGGTACAATTTTGACCCTTTCATTACACCCTGCAAAAATGCTTTTATTACTGCAACTGCTTTTATTTTTAGAAATAGGATAATTTTTGACATTATAACAATTCTTTGCTTGCAGTTTCTAATGTTTTTATTCTTGTGGCATTGTACACCGAGAGGAAACTAGCCATGGTGAGTTCAAAAGCCATTCACATTTCTACATTTAATCAGTTTATCGTAATGAATAAAGCCGTTGTCATAAAAATATAGGGGTTCAGTGAGTTCACACAGTATAATTTGGCATTTGGAATTACACTGAGGGGTTGTGAAGAGTTCAATTTAGAGGGCAAATTTGATTCATTGCATTTTAAAAAGCCTGGCATATTTTAGAGAGCTTGCAAAGTATCAGCACATTTACTCAACTGGCTGAATTGAAACTGAATGAACTTATAAACAGTTCAGGCATTTTGCTGATGTTGTGTAAGACTTGCATAAAAAATAAAGTGTAGGGCTTTTAGATTGGAGATGCATTTTTATGTGCACCAAATGCAAATTGTTATAAAGTCTGTCTTTTCATGTCACTGTGTTGAGATTTCTCAAATTTTAATATTAATTTGTTTAATTTGCCTGATTATGTTATTATGTAAACATATGTGTTTTGTGATTGTAGTGCTTCATGGTGTTCTTGGCTGTGATTGTGTTGTTTGGTCTGATTTTGTTGTTATCAGACATGTTTTATGTCTGTATTGTTGAATATGTACTATGCTGTTAAATGTTTCCTCATTGTGTTTTCCAGGGGTCGATCAGTGAGAAAGTCGGCCTGCTGATCTACATCTTTGATTTAACAGTCATCTTGTGTTTTCCGATGGTTGTTGTTTTGAATCTGCCATCTATTACACCAGGTGAGACTGTATATTAATCATACACTTTCACTGTGCGTTGTGTACATAATACAATGCTTACACAATATATATATATATATATATATATATATATATATATATATTAGGGGTGACCCCGAATAGTCGACTGTTCGATGCTTCGATATGAGGAGCCTGATTCGACTCCCAATCTCACAGTCGAATATTCGCGGGGTGTTAGGATCATGCCATTTTGGCTAGGGGTGCTCAAATGTCTGATTTCACATAGAACTACTGGTTTTCTCCCAATAATTAATATACAGCCTATTATGATAATGCTGTAAATAAGAATCTGAAAAGAAAGAAGCTTTAAATAAATATTTTAAGGTGCGTGAATAAATCCAACCCCCCCTATAGATTTAAGTTAAGTTTCACTATCTGTGACCGACAGGGGCGCATCTTGGCAGCAGGGATTTAAATCTTTAACAAGACTCAAACGGACACAGGCAGAGTTAAAGACTGGATTTTTTCGATCAGGTGGGGTATAAGTGATTTCAAAACATGGCAGCCGGATTATATATTGTGTATTATTTATCTCGCATAAGATGCATGGCGCTGAAGTAAAGCGCTTCATTGTACAGTGATTATCAACATGCGGCAGTACAAACAACAATGCAGAATATTAATAACTATGACTGGGACTGTCATATACATAACATTATAATGAGAACACTATTTAAATAAAACGCTGTGAATTTTTAGAGTTTGGTTGCCGTGTTTCTACACGTTGTTGCGTGAAGAACATGTCCACAAAAGGAGTTCATTCAGAGCCGCGCGGACACATTCACTTCTGCATTTGGGGCATTCTGCGCAGATAGCCTGTAAGTCGTAATAACATTATGTTTTATAAATAACGAAGCGTATTCTATATTAGATAAATCCCACTGATTATAAAACTGCTATCAAATGCTTCATTCTACTGGTCATCTTCAGCGCGCAGCTCAAAACAGAAATGCAGAACACATTAATAACTACTGTCATATAACCTACATAACATTATAATGAGAGCACTGTTGTAAAAATGTTTTGAATTATTAAGGTTTTGCTGGCGTTTAATGTTAACTATCTTTTAATCAAAACATAAAACATTATTTTTGTATCTGCGAGGCGTCCATTACACATTTTCGCTGTTAACATCAGTAATTATGACTGTCTCTTGGTAATGTATTTTGCCCCGCCCCCAAAAACATGATTCGACTATCAGTCGACTATCGGCAAGATTCGAAAATTTCGATTTGACTATGAAAATCCTTAGTCGGGAACACCCCTAATATATATATATATATATATATATATATATATATATATATATATATATATATATATATATAATATGAGATTTAATTTTTAATACTGTCAGTTGTAATATTGTGGTATATTATTATTTTCAAAAATGATCAATTTATAATATAAATTCAAAATGACTGACATGATGGATTGTACTTTTTAGTGTTTTATTTATTTTCACAATATAGTAGTATATCATTCAAATATTAGCAATTTATTGCCTACTGGCCAAAACAAAAATTATTTAATTCTTAAAAAATTATATACTAATAATATATATGCTAATAAAAATAATAATTATTATTATTATTACATTTTTAAATGTTACATTTTAAAGAAATAGTATCAGTGCATACCCAATGTATTAGTTTGCTCTCTGTCATACTTGTTTTTCTAGACAGTCATCAGCACAAAAACAGCTTTTGTTTGTTGTTGCATTAATGTTGACTATAATATGTCAGGTGATCCAGCTTTGCAGAAATGATTGGGCACAACCAAATTATGATTTACAGACTGAACTAATCCACCTTTATACCAGCATTCAGATCTCATGGGCTCAGCTGGCATGTGAACCATATTTTTATTCACAATAGAAGATATAGCAGTAAACATGTTGTTGGATTAGAGCCACAGCCTAATGGTTATCAGTGGTGCTCAAGCAGTAGATGCAGGTTTGATTCTTACACTCATTGTGTCCTCGTTAGTGATAGACTGATATATTTAGTCATTTCAAATACCAAAACCTAAATTCAGTGACAATATAATGATGCATTTTAGTAGAAAATATATTCCCTCACTTCCTCTTCTCAATACCACAACTTTCACTGGCTCTTCTGTCCACTCTCATCTGTTTGCACCACGGGAGGCGAAAATGTGCCTCCATCTGTCAGCCTAGTACTGCACACACTGCTCCTGTACCAGACAGCCAGGTCATTTCAGGGGCCGTCAGGGCCTCTGCTGGTCCTACAGCCCTTGAGACCATCTCTCTGGGGCATAGACGCACTCCAGAGCCCCTGCATGGACCATTTCCACCCAGCATATGGCTGCTATTGATAAAGCAGAGGTAGAGGGAGCATATGAGTGTGAGCCAGGTCTATGTACGCTACAGTGATGATGGGCTATGAGTCTGGACGTGCTGTGTCACGTGACTGTGAGTTATGAACCATTGAAAGGGGCATGCTGCGGTGTTGTGATTGAAGTGCATTTGCGTTACAAACCTTTTGTGTTCCTCATATATTCAGGTATTGAAAGGAAGAAGTGAGTTCCGTTTGTGCCGAAAGCATCTTTCTAATAGCATTTTTCTGTTACTATGTCCTCTTTATGCAGTTGGAGGGGCGTTTGCATTGGGAGTCTACACCATCCTCTTTTTGAAACTGTACTCTTATAAGGATGTTAACAGGTGGTTCAGAGAGAGAACACAAGCGAAGGCACGCAGCCTCTCCAGATCTCTTTCATGTGAGTAAATACATCCACCTCTCATCAAACATTACATGCAGCAGTGTGAAATGTATGAAATATATATATAGCTATGTAGTGCGCTATATGGCCAAAACTGAGATGTCATTTTTGTCGCACCCTGTTGGCTATTATAAGAATAGTTTACAATACAATAAACACTATTCCGCAATAGCCCTGGTGCAGTAATTAGGGGGCCCCATCCATAAAAATTGTTCCTGGGCCATGTGAATTTTAGCAACGATCGTGTTAAATGAATGATTTCCAGTTTGCACTGAAAAAGGCTGATGAAAAATATGTTACACAAAAGAAATGTTGTTTAAAATGTTAATACATAAACTAAAGTTTAAGAGGTTGTTGATAAGTTAAACAGTCCCATCAGGATTTCACAGGACTTTTTTCAGATTTTTGAAGTCCAAAATAACTGAATTTTATGTACCTTCTCTCATTTTTGTGTTGTTTTGCAGTGAAAACCTACCAATAATCATGTGTTTATGTAATAAAATGCACAAGGCAATTAGTGACACAGTATAGAAATCTTCATAATTCTGCAGAATAGTGGTAGACGCAGAGTCCCCCTCAGGATAATTTGCAGAAATAAGACAACAATGCAAGCTAGTTAACCCAAAAATGAAAATGCTGTCTAATTTACTCACCCTCATGTTGTTCTAAACCTGTATGAGTTTCATTCTTCTGTTGAACCCAAATGAAGATATTTTGAAGAATGTTGGTAAATGAACAGATGACAATAGCCATTGACTTCTATACGGAAAAAAATCTATGGAATTCAATGACTACTGTTAACTACTGTTTGGTTACCAACATTCTTGAAAATATCTTCGTTTATGTTCCACAAAAAAAAAAGGCATGAGAATGACAATTTTTGGGTGGACTGTCCCTTTAATTCTTGCGATTGCAAGGTTGCAAAATTCTGGAAGGACTGATTACGAGATAAATTGTAATGTAATAATTTTAGTGTTTGGTCGACAGTTCAATATGTTTTGCAGTAAATGCTTGTGTGATTGTGCGGTGTGAATTGCAGAGACCTCGTTCTTTAGCGGAACATCAGGTTTAAATGACTTTAGAAGCAAATTTGTTTATCTCCTGAAAGTTCCTGTGTTCTTTAGGTCCATCATCTCCATCTGCGTCAAGCGGTATGCAGTCGCATGTATCTTACCCAGGAAATCTCTCTCTCAGGGGTAAGCTGTGCCTTACAGTCCAGTCACCAAATATTATTTCCAATCAGATTTTGTTTTATTTTCATGATACCTAACAACAGTTCTAACAGTGTCAAATACTATGACTTCAGATGACCCGAGAACTTGTAGTTAGTATTTTGACTTGTGTTTTTCAGATATGTATTATTTTGTTTTTGCTCCAACCCTCTGCTATGAGCTTAATTTCCCCCGCTCTGAATCCATCCGAATGGGATTTCTGCTCAGGAGGCTCTTTGAGATGGTAGGCTATTGGCTTAGACATATTTCTTGACTGTTCGTGCTCATCATTACATTGATAAGTTGCACTACCAGATTTGTTCACAATGTATTATGCCTTGTTTATTTTGTGAATATTGCATTCTTGCCTAAATCTGCAAATGGCAATAAATCATGGGAATTAGCTTATTGTTTGCAAACAACTGCCGGGAGCCATGGCAGGAATATATGAGGGTAATTTTTATTTATGAAAGTGCTTCTTGTTAGAGCATTACTTCCAGTTATAGCTGTTGCAAATTACACATTTAATTCACACACACATACACGCGCTTCTGTAAACAGCATTGTTAACATTTGCGTTTTATATTTAGTGAGAAATCAAAATCTGTTTTGCTTGTCTGTTGCAGTTGCTCCTCACTCAGTTATTGGTTGGTTTAACACAGCAGGTGAGCATCACAGTGCATTTGGTAATCATATCACACCTGCAATTTTCATGTCTTTGAGACATATTTCATATCTAATGTTCTTTCAGTGGATGGTGCCAATCATTCGAAGTTCAATGAAGCCATTGCAGGTTTGTTCATGTGCTTTATCTTTTGGGGGGTTTTTTCCCGTGCCTTAAAAAGAAACGCTTTATTTAATTCTGTGAAACTGGTTTCATTTTGCAGCAAATGGACTACAGTAGAATGACAGAACGTCTGCTTAGACTGGCAGTAAGTAAAACTAATTTCATTAAATTCCTCCTCAGAATAGAAACGTAAACCTGTGTTCAGATTTTTTCTCAAGTCTGACGGAGGATATGAAGCAAAAAACGAATCATGGAATGAATACTGATTTTTATACTAGGTGCCCAACCATCTCATCTGGTTGATTTTCTTCTACTGGTTTTTCCATTCCTCGATGAACTTTGTGGCTGAGCTGTTGAGGTTTGGAGATCGGGAATTCTACCGTGACTGGTGGTGAGTGATCTTTACAGTTATTACTCTTTTAAAAAAAAGCTTTATTTGAGTGGCTAGAGGTTCCACTTCCACACCATACTGCGTTTGATAGGCTTTAAATGCCGTCAGTCTGGTTTATATGTGCCACCTCTGCCTTTTCCATTTCCATTTCATATGTGGAGTTTTTATTTTAAGTCTCAGATGGATTGTGACACTGTGTTTCTTTTAGGAACTCCGAGACAATAACATACTTCTGGCAAAACTGGAATATTCCTGTGCACAAGTGGTGTCTCCGGTGAGTGAGCGGAGGTTTTGAAAGAGACCGCTGACAGCTGTTGGGAGGCGAGATGAAATACGACACAGTAAAACTCACAGAGACAATAATGAAGAGAGACTATAATGTGTTCTGTCCACAAGAAATATATGGTTATTTACAGTTCACACTGACTGTGAGTTTATGTGCTTTTCTCTCCTGTTTTCAAAGGCACTTTTACAAGCCGTTGCTGAGAAGAGGTGCTGGCAAGTTACTGAGCCAATCAGCTGTGTTTTTCGCCTCTGCTTTTTTTCACGAGGTGAGATGTGCATAAATCACATGCTGTTTTAAATATTCTGTTGGGTCATGGCAAATGAAAGTTAACAGTCTGAGAAGGGTAACAACCTGTGTGAATTATTCTAATTTTAGAAATGTGCTATTTCTCATGAGCAATAGCAAAACAGTGTGATATTTTAGAAGCTAGTGTGTTTACATAAAGAATATTACTTTGGTTAATACCTTTAAAATACTTTAAAAGCTCACATGAAGTTAATTTTTAAAAACATTATTTAACAACACTGTTAAATGTAATCTTTAGCTAATCTGAAAAAAAAAAAACGAATATCTAAGTTCACTTGTAGCATTTAAAACAATTGATGTTAGTTTTTTGTGTTTTAATTTTTTTTAGACAAAACATTATCCCATTTTAGTATCAGCCATTTTCCAGTTATCAGCCATAACATGAAAATAATAAATTATTATTTTTAAACCTAACAATGTTATTTATGTGACGGCAAAGCTGAATTTTCAACAGCTGTTACTCCAGTGTTCAGTGTGACATGATCCTTTAGAAATCATTTTTATCAGTTTTTATCAATATGATAAATGTTGAAAACAGATGTGCTGCTTAATATTTTTGTAGCATGCTTTTAGGATTCTTTGATAAATAGAAATTTGATTTAATAGAAACCTTTTGTAGTGAAGTTGTTAACGTAATTTCGGGAGGAGTACGCCCATCTAATCTCCCAATTAATATCCGAGTATAAATAACAGCCTCTTACCACTTCCGTTGTTAGTTCTTTCGGAATCCCTCCACCTCCCCATCTCCTCCTTTATGCATATTTATTGAATTTATCTTTCTGTCTGTAGAGGGGCTATCGGAGCTGGAGTAGAATAGTCTCTCTGGGCCCTCCATTGCAGACATCAAGCCAAATCTGTTTACCACTAATTCTAAGATTATATGGGCACATGATCTCGTGAAACATTATAAATATCTGTACTATCACTTTTGATCAGCTTAATGCTTCCTTGCTGAATAAAAGTATTCATTACTTTAAAAAAAAAAAATCTTACTGAGCCTAGACTTTTGAATGATAGTATACTTTCAGATGTCTCTGCATATGCGTCCAGGAAAATCTAAGTAAACAAGTATTTTAACATCGAAATAGTACACTTCACTTCCAACGTAGCAAAAAAGTACTAAAAATACAAACTCTTTGGTGTCTTTGGGCATTGCGGGAAGCAGCTGTTCTCTGAAGCAGCTGTGTATTCTAGAATCATTTGTAAAATTCTAGATGTTCTCCACTCCCGAGGCAGTCGTCTCATTTCCCTGACTCAGAAGCAGGTGCCCGGCGTTTGGCTGGTAGCCACCGTTCTTCAGAGGAGATGAAGGTCAGAACGGAGGGATGAGGAAGAGGAAGAACAGGCTCCTATCAGGCTGCTGTTCTCTGTGATAAGCTGTGAGCTGAGCTGGGGGAAGGGAGAGAGAGGGAGGAATCAGGGAGGAAGATGTGTCCAATCCGCAGGTGCAGGCAGATAGTATTCTTAACCGTCTTATTAAAAAACATTGACCTTCACAGGACGCCTCAGAACCGGACCCTGGATCACAGTAATGACTCCGAAAGCTCAGATGGAGAGTGAAGTTTCGTCTCACAAATATCTAAAACCGGAGCTGTAAAGATACGCTGAAATTTTAAAAAGGGTTTATTTATTTAGAGCTGATGTGCTGAGGGTGTGATCTAGCCCTGATCGAGTGAGGGGTAACAGGAAGGTCAGTGTTTCTAGACCCCTGGAGTTAACTAGAGGTTAAGCACCTAGTTAAAGGACACAGTGATCAAAGCTTCAGTAATTAATCCACATTTTGTGTTGTGATTCTGTGTTTCCTAGTGTGAATTGAGAATCACTAGATTCATACAGTATAACCTGACAGAGTTTTGTGCACCACTATGAGTTTTGAGCTAAATAATATATCGACTCTAAGAAATGAACTTTCTATTGCTTTGTGATTAATTTTAAATGAATGAGTGAATTCAAATGAATCACTCGGTTGGTCTGGTTCTTTTTAAATTAATAATACACATGACTCCAAACTTGTATGCTGTTGCATTTTCCGTCAAACACAAAAGGAGGTATTTTTAAAGAATTCTTATGCAATTCTTGCCATACAATGATAGTTCTTTGTGACCAGGGCCTGTTCAGCTCTAAAAGGACCTGTTGTTGAATCTTTAAATATTTCTACTTTTGTGTTTGACGGAAACAAATACAGCTTTGCAGTGGCAGTGAGGGTGAGTAAATAATGATAAAATTTTATTTTAAAATCAATGAGTCATTTGTTGAATCAGACTCAGTTAAACCCAAGGCTCATTCTGAATAATGAACTGAATCAGTCAGATGACTCACTTAGCTTTAATAACTGAATTAGCTTTAATAACTGCAGGTTTAAAATGCACAAAACTAAGTCCTCTTAGAAACTTGGAGTTTAATATGTCTCTGTCTGCAGTACCTGGTCAGTGTCCCTCTCAGGATGTTCAGACTGTGGGCATTTATGGGCATGATGGCACAGGTATGAATTTTTGGATACAAAAAAAGCATTTCTTTTCTTTAAAAAAAAATCTATATTTTTGCGAAAATGATCTAATTATCTATCTTTATTTCTGTCAGGACCTTGTTTACAGTTTACTTTAAAAATCTTTGTTTCAGCTCCCACTGGCATGGTTTGTGGCCAGGTTTCTTCGTGGGAATTATGGGAACGCTGCTGTGTGGCTCTCACTCATTATTGGTCAACCAATTGCAGTTTTGATGTATGTTCATGACTACTATGTCACCCACTGCCAGGATGACCCGACGATCGCTGAAGCTCTGTAATCACACTGTTGATCGTGGCCTAGGCTGAGCAGCTAAACTTCAAAATATTGCTGTAAGACTTCTACATATTGCAGAGGTACTAGTGGGAGTACACTGATACAGTTGAAGAGTCCCGGCAGTCAGGTTTCCATAAAGTCTTCAAATAAACTCATAGCTTTAGGCTATGTTTAAACCTTTATGAACAATTACAACAGCCGGTCTATGCAAATCTTGCCTAGAACTGCCAGTAGAAACACACAAGAGTCTTTAAGCTTTTGAATGTGACTCTACAGGTGTCAAGTGCTCATTTTAACTTCACTAAATGAAACTGTCTTTATTTTTTTAAGGGTGTGTTACATTCATTACTACTAGGACCGCCAGTTCTGAAGACTTTCTCACACTTAGGTTCTGTCACTTTTTTAAAGCATTTTAACATATGCATTTAGTTCCAAATATTGTGCAAACTCCTTAAACTGGACATGCTGGACTTTTATTATTGTGCAAATATATGTTGTTGGGTTTTTGTTTTTAAATTAAATGCCAGTAAATTGATACAATATGCAAGGAGAGTATGTACGGACAGAAATGTGCAATTTTTTTTTAATGAATATATTTTTAAACCAATATGTGGGCAGACACTTTAATTGTTTATGTGTGGTTTTTTGCAAAGGGATACGAGAGAAAATGTTTGTTAAATCCAAAGTATGTTACGTCCATATTTTTTTAATCCATATTTTATTTGTTACAATAATTTTGAATTGCATTTTTATGTATCTAAACTGCTGTACACTAGTGTTGAGATGCCATCTGCGCTCCGTTATCGGCATTATGGGTCATCAAAAGTACGCCACCTTGTGGCGAATGTTGAGAATAAACAACCCTGCAAACGATGCAACTGTGACACCGTTATTTGTTTTTGTGGAGGCATTTATCAAGCGTAATTGTATTCACTAGAGAGAACCGGATGCATTGTAATCTCGCAGTGTGTTATTTTTCACAGATCAGGCCCTTCCAGGGCAATTTGTCCTCACGTGATGAGGATGCCAGATCCTCACAATCAGTGCAAGTTTATGATAAATGGCTTTAGAGATAAGTCTTATAATAGCCAAGGGTCATATTGTATGAACATCCTATCTTGTGTGCCGCAGTGGCACAGACGCACTTCAAGAGCTTGTGCTATCTAATAGGTTGATGGTGCTTCACCGTGCTGCGATCTGTTTAGTAGGCTTATACATTGCCATACATAGAAAAGATTGGAACAGCCGAAGAATGATTACGGCGCAGAAAATCAATGCTGTATATGTCACTGTTTATTTAGTTAAACAACTAATATCAAGTTTAAAACATTCTCACTTTGGGCTAAAGTTCACTATATAATAACCTTAGCTAATGCAGGTAGGCTATAATGTTCAAAAGCTGGGGGTCAGTAATTTTTTTGTTTTTAAAGAAATTAATAGGTTACTTTTATTCAGCAAGGATGGATTCAATCGAAAAGTGTTACAGTAAAGATATTTAAAATGTTACAAATGGATTCTTCTTTCAAACAAATTGTTTTGAAATTTCTATTCATCAAATCGGTTTTTACAACAACAACAAAAATATTAAGCAGCACAGCTGTTTTCGACATTGAAAATATTAATAAACATTAATAAAAATGATTTCTGAAGACTGGAATAATGCTGCTAAAAATTCAGATTGGTCATCACAGAATTACAAATTAGCCTACATTTTAAGATATAGTAAAACATATTTATAGTAATATATTTAATACAATTTCTGTTTTTACTATATTTTTGATCAAGTAACTACCTTGGTGAGCATTAAAATACGTCTTACCGATCCCAAACCTTTGAACGGTAGTTTACAACAAAATGTAATACACTATATTGCCAAAAGTATTGGGTCGCCCCCTTCTAATGAACAGGTCTGACTACTTTAGTAATTTCTATGAGTATAAATCTTAATGTTTAAGCATATAATGATATTCTAGGGAATTGTGTGCTTCTAATATTATAGCAACAGTTTGGACAGGACCTTTTTCTATTCTAACATGACAATGCCTCTGTGTATAAGGCAAGGTTCAAAAAAGAAAATGATTAGATTCAGTCATGTGGAAGAACTTGACTGGTCTGCATAAAAACCAAGTCCTAAATCCCAGTTTAACACCTCTGGTGTGACTATAAATGCAGACCTTGAGCCAAAAACTTATTATCAAACACCAATGACTTGTACATATGGGTACAGTCATTTTAGACACTTCCAAAACTGTTGCAACCGAGACGGAAATACAATTTTTAAATACATGAATTATGTTCCCATCGTTCCCACAGATTTGGAAGTGCATTTTCTGTTCTAAAGAAGGAGGTGTCCCAATATTTTTGTCTATATAGTGTATGTACAAGTCATTTGTTGGCAAGTCATTTGAGTTTTTGGCTCAAGGCCTGCATTTACAGTCATACCAGAGGTGTTAAACTGGGATTAGGACTTGGTTTTATGCAGACCATTCAAGTTCTTCCACACTGACTGAATCAATCATTTTCTTTCTGAACCTTGCCTTATACACAGAGGCATTGTCATGTTAGAATAGAAAAGGGTCCTGTCCAAACTTTTGCTATAATATTAGAAGCACACAATTCCCTAGAATATCATTATATGCTTAAACATTAAGATTTATACTCATGGAAATTACTAAAGTAGTCAAACCTGTTCATTAGAAGGGGGTGACCCAATACTTTTGGCAATATAGTGCATTTGTGAACAAAATAATGTTACGTCTTTGGTAAGATGAGGCGCGTTTGGGTCATTTGCAGGGCACTGACTGCACTGTCACTTCTGCTGCAACTGCACCAGAAAAGAAACAGAGACGTATGACATTGATGTATTACCCAACAGGGAGGAGATGACGTTTTTCCACTCTGAAACAGGTACCAAGTGTTCAGCTATATGTTTTACGATATATTTCAGTACTAAGCAGATAATTGGCCTAGTCGTTCACTCCCAGGGTGATTCTGACAGACAAAACGTTGGTTAAAAAATAAAGCACTATAGTTTTACACCACCCACAATATTTTATCTTTCTACAATCACGTAACCAGACACTAGGTCCTGACGCTTATCCTTTAATAAGAGTGCTTATCTGTTTTGGACCCATTCAGTGCCTATTATGTTAAAAGGGGCTATTATATTTAAAGGTGAGTGTATGTCGTGAAAACGAATTTCTCGTGAAACATCACCCAAGATGTCTTCAGTGTTTTCCATTTCTGTGGAAACCTTTTTTGTCCCTTTTTGCCTTTAATTTATCATTTACCACCAAATTGTTGTAACATGGGCTACGTTGTCACAGTAGAACTTGCTACTGAACAGCCAAAGATAGTCTTTTCAGCAAAATGTAAGCAGTAAAATAAGTATCAAATTTATGAAACAAGCTTGAAATGAAATAACGTAAAAGGTAACGAACACAAATATCAAACTGTTGTTTTGGCCAACAAATTCTGCAATAATATACATTTATAAAATTTAAATCATGCAACAACATTTTGAAATAAGTGCTTTTTATGTTTAATAAGTGTTTTTACAATATAAAAAAGTTTTAGCAACCTACTAGACCTACCTAGATCTACTTTAGCCCTTGTGACAACTAGCCCCAGTGTCCTTCCCATAGTTTTGACAGACATAATCTGGATGGCAATGTGTTCAATTCTCAGTATTATGTCACTGTGACCCCCCTGTTTAATGAACGAGGTCTGGGAATGATGCATGGAGCTTCAGGCTTGATCTAACTCATTCACTTAACAATGACCTGCAGCAGCTCTTAGAAAACACACTTAATAAGATCTCATGTTCTAGATGGTTATGGAGCCATAACAGTATGTGAAAGTGTTAGAGGTAACAGTTTTTGTCTGGAGCAATAGAAATTGCTTATTTTTAAGTTAGAATTTAGATTTTTAAAACAAAATCTTGATAGAAAGCAAAATGTGATGGTCGACAGCTGAACACAGTTAGTTACAACCAGGACTCAGATTCCTATTGAATAATGAGCATGACTTTCAAGAGTTTATGGGCATTCTGTAAATGCCACATACAAATATGATTCACATGCTTCCAATGCTGTTAACCAGTGTTGAGACAAAGGACAGCACACAGTTCCAGTGATTTAAAATCACTCTCAGTCACATTTGAACTTTTTCACATTCGAATTTTCGGAAACATCAGGACAGAGCCTTGGCAGATGGTCATGGATGAGTTTCCAGACAGGAAATGTGGAAAAAGTGTGGACACGTCCAGCAGTTTTAATACATCCTGTTCTTTTATTTCATCTGTCTTGCTGGCATTCTAACACATTTAAAAATCTTTATGAAGGACTTCATAAATGAACATTTGTTTGCCAAATTATAACTTTGCATTATATCTTTGAGCATTTATTGTGTTTTTCCAGCCCCCTACTATATGGTTTAAGGCAAAATTTTCTTTCAGATAATCCTAACATTGTATTTAAAGTATGTTGAATTTTATTTTAGTAAACCACAGAGAAAACAATCACTGTATGAAAAGTATCATATCCCAGAATCCAATGTTTTTAATGTCAGGGTTTATCCAAACGAACTCAAACTTCCTGTGAGCAAGAGGATGAAGGGAGGGAAGGATACAACAAAAGAGTGAAACAGACAAAGGGGGACAGAAAAAGAGACATGCAGCATAGACAAAGTGGAGAGACTATCTTCTTTTTGCCTCTTCAAGGTGAAGATGTTCAGTATGTTTGAAGCACAGGGGATTGGGTTTTCATCATTTAAGGTTTTTTAACAGGATTAGGGGGCGTTTTAGGGTCTAATTTGAATGTCAAAGCAGTGGCCTTCATTACAACACTTCTGTTTCACACTCCAGATCAACTTCTCGTCTGTCTACATGTTCAGGTAAGCTATGACATTTTGCTGTGTGTGATTACTGTGTGATGATGCAAATTATTGTTTTGCCCTTAATGATACAAATGTTTCACTACTATTGTTTGGCATGCCATCCTTGAATATTTTGTATTTTGGAAGTTCTTTTAAATGATTAAAATAATGTATCAACAGTTATTTATATACATATATACGGTTATATACAGTTAGCTACATACAGTTTGTGTGTGTGTGCGTGCGTGCGTGTGTGTGTGTGTGTGTGTGTGAACGTGCACATTTTTGTGACGTGAGGACACAAATTTGTATAATGACATGGGTATGACATAGGTATTAAAAGGAGAAGGTGACTTATGAGGACATTACCCCATGTCCACATTTTTCAAAACACTTATAAATCATACAGAGTGAGTTTTTTTGAGAAAGTAAAAATGCATAAAGTTTACTGTAAAGGGTAGGGTTAGGTGTAGGGTTGGTGTAGGGCAGTGATACTCAAATCTGGCTCGCGAGATCCACTTTCCTGCAGAATTTAGCTCTAACCCTGATCAAACTCACCTATCTGTGATTTTCTAATGATCCTGAAGACACTGATTAGCATGCTCAGGTGTGTTTGATTAGGGTTAGAGCTAAACTCTGCAGGAAAGTGGATCTCGCGAGCCAGATTTGAGTATCACTGGTGTAGGGCAATAGCACATCCAGTTTGTACAGTATAACAACCATTACGCCTATGGAATGTCCCCACAATTTACAAAAACAAACATGAGAATGTGTGTGTGTGCGTGTGTGTGTGTGTGTGTGTGTGTGCGTGTGTGTGTGTGCGTGTGTGTGTGTGTGTGTGTGTGTGTGTGTGTGTGCACTGCCGTTTAAAAGTTTGGGATCAGTAAGATTTTTAATGTTTTTAACGAAGTTTCTTATGCTCATCAAGGCTGTATATATTTGATAAAAAAATACAGACAAAAAACTGTAATTTTGTTTAATATTAATATAACAGTTTTCTATTTTAATATACTTTAAAATATAATTTATTCTTGTGAAGCAAAGCTGAATTTTCAGCATCATTATTCCAGTCTTCAGAGTCACTTAATCCTTCTGAAATCATTCTAATATGCTGATTTATTATCAGTGTTGGAAACATTTGTGCTGCTTAATATTTTTTGGGACCTGTGATACTTTTTACAGGATTCTTTGATTAAAAAACCAGTGTTTATTGAAATTAGAAATTTTGTGTTACAATATACACTATTCAAAAGTTTGTGGTCAGTAATTTTTTTTCTTTCTTTTTTTTTAAGAAATTAATATTTTTTTCAGCAAGGATGTGTTAAATGGAAAAAGTGTTAGTAAAGACTTATATTGTTAGAAAATATTTCTTTTTAATAAATGCTGTTCTTTTTAACTTTTTATTCATCAAAGAATCAAAGAAAAAAGTATCACAGGTTCCAAAAAATAATAAGCAGCACAACAGTTTCAACACTGATAATAAATCAGCATATTAGAATGATTTCTGAAAGATCATGTGACACTGAAGACTGGAGTAATGGCTGATGAAAATTCAGCGCTGTGTCACAGAAATAAATTATATTCTAAAGTATATTAAAATAGGAAACCAATATTAGAAATTGCAAAAATATTTCATAATATTACTGTTTTTTTCTGTATTTTTGATCAAGTAAATACAGCCTTGATGAGCATAAGAGACTCCATTAAAAAAGCATTACAAATCTTAGCCTACTGATCCCAAATTTTTGAACAGCAATATAGGTAATATATAGGCTATTATATCATGGATTTCCCTCAAATGTTCCCAAATCTTGTGTTTTTTGGTCACAATTTTTTGTCAGTGCCTGTTACAAAGCAGTGTTTTGGGGATGATCCTCGAGCCAAAGAACTTGGCCTACATCAAAAGCTGTGACGGCGACTCACGCAGAGATATTTATTTGGACACCATTAATGCATCACTGTCTCTCATAAGAGGGACATTAATTTTGGAGAATGACGTTCCCTCTTTATATCTGAGAGTCGGGTTTTCGATGACGATTAGTTAATATGCTTTTCTAAACAGGAAGTTCTATTCCTCACCAACTTTCTCCCAAGCAACAGATGAGTTTGTCAGTCTTCTGCATTTTGTACAGCTTCAGGTAGCTTTTTTCCTGTCAGTGTGAAGCTGCAAAAAATTAACTAAATTAGTCAAATGTTACTTATTTCAGATGAGTGTAGCTTAATTTTAATCATGGCACAGTGCTACGTTGTTCAAATATTTAAAGTAATTCTGTGGAGTTTTGTCTCTGATGTCTAAACAACTTTATTTTTGGTCAATAAATATTGTATATTGTTCTGTCTTTTCAATTAAGATGTAAATTGAGCAGAGGCCCGAGTAAATAAACACATGAAAGAGCCAAGTCTGATGCCTTCAGCCGCTGCACAGAATTCATTTGCGTAGTGGAGGGATACACAACTATTCCCACGAATCTCAGTATCCAAACAAATTCTTCCCATTAGTCTTAATTATAAACACATCTTGTTCTGAACACCATCTGAACTGTGCCAGACTGTAGGCACCTCTTCGTCAAGGCTTCCAGGCTGTTTGTTTATCAGGCTCATTCTTCCTGCGATGGAAGGAGAGCATATTTGTTTTATCAGGCAATTTTCCATGATGCCACATTGTACCATGTGACAAGGGTTCGAGATGTAGACACACACAGACTTAAAACTGTAATTTATTTTTATGTTGGGTATACCAAACCTACAACTTGACCAGAGAAACTGTTTGTTTGAATTAGCCCACTATATTATATAACATACTGCAAGAGTGTATACTGTACAGAGTGTGTGGTAGACAGTTTGCAACTATAAATGTTATGCTAGCTAAAACTTTCAGCAAGGACTTCTGTTTTATTTTTAAATTAAATAAAATTAAACATCCATCCAAGCCACCTAGCTACTTTATAGTACTGAAAAGATTAATCTATATCTCATACTACATACTGAATTTATTTATTTTGTATTGTACCTTAACCTTTTTATTTATTTGTCGATTGTTTTATTATTTCAATTAATTTATTCAGAATAAAAATCAAATAAATACATATTAAATAAAAATAAACATTAAAAATTAAATAATAGTAAAATAAAAATAATAAATAAATAAATGATAATTAAATGTAAAAATAATCTACAAATTGTTCTCATATTCCTAGGATTTATGTATTTGAATTGCATATATTTATATTTCCTTCAATTTGGATTACAAACAATTCATATGATGCATATTTTTCAATCATACATAAACGAAACAAATTTATGAATGTGTTTTAAATACACAATAAACAGGTTTAGATAGATAGATAGATAGATAGATAGATAGATAGATAGATAGATAGATAGATAGGAGCACAAAAGTCTTACCTATTTCATTTACTGTATATATAACTTACGTTTAATAGTCTGTCACAATTAACAGATTTATTCAGTTTGAATAAATTAATTTTGAAAATATGTTTATTTAAATTAAATGAAATTAATTCAAATAGTTAGTAATAATCTATGCCATAATTTATTTATTTATTTACTGGAGCACAGAAGTCTTCATTTTTATATATAGCTTACGTTTAATAATCTATGTTAAAACTGTGTAATCCAAATGGTTTGAAATTTCATATGCAATCTAAATATTTTTTGAGAGTACAAATATATGGCTTCAAAAAAACTGTCATTGCAAATTTTTGTTTCTCTTTGGTTTTTGTGCAGATCCAGCCCTCAAACTACAGAGATGACCCTTACGGAGGGTTCACTGAATGTGAACCACACATCAACATCGATTCCTCCCCTAACAACCAATACTTCTCCACCATACCGTGAACCTTATTTACACAGACTGGCCCACTTGGATGAGGGTCTGTATAATGAATTTTACAGCCTGTGGATAGCTCTGGTGGTCATCAACGCCCTTATCTTTATGGTAGGGATGACCCTTAACAGCCTGGCTTTGTATGTCTTCTGCTTCAGGACCAAGCCGAAGACCACGTCAGTCATCTACACCATTAACCTGGTGGTGACGGACCTGTTGGTTAACCTCTCTCTTCCCACTCGTATCATATTGTACTACAGTGGAGGAAAGTGCCTCATATGTTCCTACATGCACATATTCAGCTACTTCGTCAACATGTACTGTAGCATCCTCTTCCTCACCAGCATCTGCGTGGATCGCTACCTGGCCATCGTTCAGGCGGAGGCCTCGCGGAAGTGGAGGAACCCCGGTGTGGCCAAAGCGGTGTGCGTCTGCATTTGGCTGTTCGCCATCATCGTGACCTACTCGCTTCTCACGACAGCCTTCAAACACTCAGGCTGCTGCCTTTCCAAACTCTTCGCACTGACCGTTTTTGAGTTCTTCCTGCCAATGGTGATCATCATAGCGTTTACTATTCGAATCATGTGTGCCCTGTCCAGCCCGGGCCTCATGGAGCAGAGCCGCGACAGACGCATGAAAGCCGTACAGCTGCTGTCCACCGTTCTGGTGATCTTCACCGTCTGCTTCACGCCGTTTCACGTCCGTCAAGTTCTGTTTTACTTCCATCCTGATTTGCCTCATCATGTGATTGTGTACCATGTGACCGTCACCCTCAGCAGCCTGAACAGCTGCTTGGATCCTGTGGTCTACTGTTTCGTTACCACTAACTTTCAGTCTACCATGAAGAGATTTTTCAGGAAGATGGAAAGAGAGCAGACGAGCGGAGACATTGTCAGCATGCAGAAGAGCTCGAAGGCTTCGGGCACAGTGATTGCTATAGCCAATAGTATAAGGATAAGCATGAGCCCTGTCCAGCAGGGAAACCGACCCGCATGAGGGAGCCCACATGTGCCATGTAGAGTATTCAGATGGTTGCCATTACCATGTCATACTAACGCAAACCAGTTTCAGATGAACATTTGTGACTTTGTTTCACTGTGTACTGTAAATACCTTCACTGTAAAAAAAAAATCCGTAACATTTACAGTAAAAAACGGCAGCTGTGATTGCCAAAATTTTACTGTAAAAAATACGGTAGCAATGTTTTAGGGTTTACGGATTTAATGTAAATTTACAATTAAAAACCGTATTTCTTTAACTGATGTAATGTTAATATACCAGCCTATTGAAGTACTGAAATCTGTTTTGTACCTATACACTGATAACCATCAAAATCAGGTGGTGATGAGAAAGTCACATGATAAACCAAAGCTCACCACAAGCAGGTGTTCTACAAGCTGAGAAGACCAATACTAATATATATATATATATATATATATATATATATATACATATAGAAGATGCACAGTGTCATTCACACAAACACTAAACACCATCATGGTGACACTCATAAAACTGAAATATGCAATAAACATTAATTTAACATTAGATGTAACATACAACCCTAATAAACATAACCAACGAGAAAAAACTAAGAAGAAACATAGTTATTTCAAAGAAAAAACATCAAATTTGAAATGCAATGCAGGGAATTCTGGGAATGTCAATTTACGTTTTTCCCCTGTAAGTTATACATTAAATTAAGTCTTTTTCACTCCCAAAAACGGTATTTTACTGTAAAATTGTCTGAGATGTCTATTACAGTTTTTCACTGTATATAGTAGGGAAACTTACTGTTAACCATTTAACAGGTTTTTACTGTATCCTGTACTGTACTACACCTGTCATTTTTACAGTTTTTTTATTGTTAAAATCATGGTCATTTTTTGTTGATTTTATGAGTTAGTATTTCATTTCAAATGTGATACTGTTATGTTTGTAACTACAACGGCTATGCAGCAATGCCACCATGATATGCCACAGCATTTTTAAGCTTGCAGTGCTTTAGAGCAGGGGTTTTCAAAAACGAAGGACACCCAAAAATGATGCCCTCTTAGAGGCAGCTGTATCTAGTATGTAGTGTGCGTATGAAGACGCATGAAGATTTATATTATTGCCTATTGTTACCGTACTGAAGCCAAAACAAATTGTTAAAACATTATCTGGAATATATTGTCTTTGTATCTACTTTATCTTTTTTTATACCAACAATTAGAGTAAAAGTAGATGTACATTATCATTTAAAAGTTTAGGGTTTCTAAGATTTGGTAATGATTTTAAAAGAAGTTTCTTACACTCACCGCGTGTGCATTTGTTTGATAAAAAACACAGAAATATTGTGAAATATTATTACAAATTCAAATATTTGTTTTCTATTTTTGAATACTTTGAAATGTAATTTATTCCATTGATGGCAAAACTGAATTTTCTGTAGCCATAGTGTCACGTATTCCTTCAGAAATCAGTCTAATATCATGATTTGGTGTACATTCAAAAATATAAATATTTTGTAACATTATAGATGTATTTATTGTCACTTTTGATTAATGTGTTCTTGCTGAATAAAAGTATTCATTTCAAAATTTTGTACAGCTGCAGAGAAATATTTCTCTCTATTTATTTCCATAACACTTTTCACAATAAAATTTTTTCAAAAGAAATGTTACAATTAATGTTGACAGGCCTAAAATACCATTTTGTCCCCTCAAATTTCCATGCCCCCCCCCCAGTTTGAAAACCCCTGCTACAGAGCAGTGACAGACTGAAACTATACATAATGTATTAATTTATAAATATAATTTTAAAAAAGTTACAGTGTCACACAGCTTTTTAGGACATTTTTAGAAATGTCAAATAAACACTGGCAAAACACAGCAAAAACATAGTGTTTAAGTTTTAGGCCAAATAAGAGTAGGCCTAATCATTGACTTTGATGAGTAAACAAAACATTTCTAATAATATTGTAATATTAACCACAGACCTTATTCTACTCCAGATGAAAAATCCGGAAGAAAAACAGGATAAAATTATCTACTTATCTACTAATTACCTATTTTTTCTTAAGCAATTCAGGCTGAACTAGGTGCAGAAGTTTAATACGTGTAGTATTTTATCTAGAATAACACTTATCTAATCTGTCAGACGGTACCAATCTGCCGTATTTTGTTGCATAGTATTTTATTATCAAATATCACTTTAAGAGACATCAGTTAAGTCTTTATGACATGGTTAAATAGGAATGACATACTGTTTGTAATGACTAAGTCTTCGTGGCTTCTAGGTTTTAGTTCACAGATTTTGACAGAGCGTTATTACATGACTGCTGATGAGGGGGATTTGTGGAGCGTAACAACTGGCAACCCCGTGCAGACAATAGATGCAGTACATCCGCGACCTGAGAGCAGGTACATTTGGCTCTTTAACATCTTTCTCCATTTACTTGCGGATGCCCATATTCTTTCTTTATCCATAAATGAAGATGCCTGTTATGAATCGGACCGCTCATCGTGCTCGGGAACTGAAGGTATCAGCTAAATTTACTGTAGAAGCAAGTTAATTTAGCAGGCTAGCAGTCCGGGCTAACAGAAACATTAATCAGACTGATGATTCATATAAAGTTCAGCAAAATCCCAAATGCATAATAATTGCATCTCACTTGCTCAAATTCCCAGTCAGACCACTTAACCCTTCCAAGTGATATAGTTGCTAACATGATTATCGTGTGTATGATGCGAAGTATCCAAAATACTATCAGGGCACATGACTGCATGCAACAGTCTGATGATCTGGCAATCCTTTGAATCCAGGAAAAAAAATCATAGTGAACGGGGGGGTTTTTTTTATGGTGATTTGGAAACGTTATTTGCGTTTATTTTAGCCTGCGAGGTGTTTATGTGTCTAACATTAACATCTTACGCTGTTAACTGAAAATGACTGGGTTTACTGTTTGGTTTCCAGGCGTACTTCCAATCACAAACAGGAAACCGTACATGTTTAGACATGATCTGAGCTCCATCATAGGCTTCTTAAAAGATTGTTGCTAGCACGTGTTACAGCGTAAGGCACCTCTTCGCCACGTCCTCATCCCCTAATAATAGATAACTTGTCCTCCTATATATTGTCCCCTTGTCACAATTTTACGTCAGTCTCTGACACAGGTGTCCATGCTCCCACCTGACTCTTGTCACAGCAGGCCTGGGCTGCTCTGGGGGTGAATGTTACCTGCCAGAAGCGTCTGGGTGTAGCCTTATCAGTGTAGTGCACAAGGGACGGGCAGTTATCACGGGCGTCTCATGTATCCAGCAAGTAAAACTAGTGACACATTTTTGGCTCTGTCACTGTATGTGTCACTTCAGTTTGTTCTGTAGAACTTCTGGAGTATACCTGTGTACTTCATTTGATCTGGGACAATATTTCTGGGTTAAAAGGATTATTTTGGCGTCAAATGAAACAAGCTACTTAAGGAACTAGGTAGGATATGTTTTTAATTATTACATGTGGGAGATGTTCACATGTTCACGGGTCTTTTTAACTACTGTACATATATGTTGAAATGATTTTACTATATATATATATATATATATATATATATATATAAACACATATGGAATAAAATTAGCAATAAATAAATAAAATACATTTAAAACTGAATATCAAAATTGAAATATTTTTTAAAAAAAATGTATATATGCGCATAAAATAATTTAGAATAAATTTGTTTTATCATATCAGCTGCTCATCCACCATTAGCTTTTACGTAAAACACGTATGTAAATGGCTTTAGTACTCGCACATGTGTTGTTAGATTTTATAGTGCTACTGCAGCGCTATTGTGTAATTTTAACTCATTTAAAACGACCTTTGGAACTTTACACACTGTTGCTGCCTTTACCATATGACTGTGGAAGGTATAAGTACACTTAAACGCGCATATCTTTTTGCTTATAGGCTTTAACGGCGTTTTCAAACTGTTTTAGAGCATGTGTTTGGACAAACTAGACTTTACCAAACAATTCGCGTGAGAACGTAACCATAGCAACTGTACGAGCTGGAGAGCTTTCTGGTATCCGTGTGGGATGGTAAATCAACAAAAGATGGCACGTATTGCTCTTATTTATCACTTAATCACTTTTTTTGTATATTTACATTTCAGAAATATATCATAAATTCTGTTTTCTTGTTTAAAAAATCTTTTAAGATAGTAGACCTGTGGTTTGGAGCGCCAACAGATAATGGAGGTTGCGCGAGATATAAAATTTAAATGAAAACTGGCAGAAAGAATTCCTAAATATGTATGTTTTCTTTTAAAATATGTGTATGTGTTAGTTTGTAAAAGCAGCAGGTTTTTTTTAAAAACTATTTTAAACGGTTTTAAAACGTTCTCTTAGGAATATGTATCTACATATCTTTTCAGAGCCTTTTCCCTATTTTAGTCACTTTATTATTTTATCTTCCTTTCTCCAGGGATTACAGATATGCCAAATAAGTCAGACTTCTGCTAAAACTATGTTTACTGTCGCAGTGCCAGGATTTTTTCCCCGTCTTGTTTTTCACTGACATTTTTCCACTGCCTTGATCTTTCTGAATATCACTTGTTAATGCCAAGATGTGTCTCTCTCTCTCTGTCTCTCATTCACTCTCTCTCACTCTCATCTAGATTAATAAGTAATTCCATGGAAGCACAGAGAGGAAAATCCACCTGTTCTGCTCTCCATGCCCTCCCCCATTTCCCTCTTTCCTTTCGTGAAAACATGACTCATGAGTTACACCAACAAAGCTCTATACGGACTAGGACTCATTGCAACGGTTGGTAGATCTCTCACTGAAATATATGGAACAACATAACCTCTCTTTTGACTGCGGGTGTTTTATAATAAGAAGCCTGCTGTGGAGTATGAAAGATTGGCTTGAGGAGAATAGAGTCTGGACTTGTGAGGGGTAAGTACCACAGGAACCGTTTCTGGATCAAGACCCCAGACACCAGCTTTGTATATGCAGGCCAGCATGGCACCCAAGAACGCTGTCACGGAGTCCGTTCCAGTGCTGGAAATGGCATTCGTACAAGAAAAGGATTCAAACGGTGGACAAAATGCAGAGAAGGAGAAAGACAGGGAAGTGGAGATGTCAGAGGACTCGGCTAGTGAGGATTCTGTAAACCACATCCCAAAGCGGTTATGGGTCATGCACGGTGCTGTCATGTTCGGAAGGGAGTTCTGCTATGCCATGGAAACAGCGCTGGTCACTCCTGTGCTGTTGCAGCTAGGTCAGTAATCAACAGTTTTCCCAACAAACCTTTTGACAACTTAAATCAACTCATTTCCTTCATGTCTGTAGACAGAAAGTCCCAATTTTCCCCTCAACATGTCATTCCAAACCTTTATATTTTTATCTTTTTTGAACATCAGTGGGTTCTAATGGTGTTTTGGACCCTATTGACTTTCATTCTTAAAAATATCCGCTTTTGTGTTCCATAGAAGAAATAATCGCTCCAGTATCATTTTAAAAAGTATCTAGGCTACGATGAAGATTTTGTATAATTTTCCTGCACTATTTTGTATACAATGACAAAATTTTGATCTTTTAAGCATTCTTTAGATGTAGCTAAAACATTAAAAAGGCTGATGCTACCTCAACAGGCATGCACACTTATTTATAAATAGAGGGTTAATGGGTAATTTAGTGTTTTTAATTCATCCTAGGCTTAAGGCCTCTATTCATAATCATTGAATAGGGACATTCCTTTGGATTTGGTAAAGATTCACTATTGTGCCAATGCCAACCCAGTGTCATAGTAATAAGATGGAGGGATGTTTGTTTCCACAGTAGCATGCAAAAATGAACGAGGTAGCGTTTGCATGGAATGCAGAGAATGTGTAAGTGTGCGCATTTCTCTTTCTCTCGGTTTTCCATCTATTTTGAATAAGATCAATGTCAATGGATCCTCTCAGGAAACTACAGGGTTAATATAACAAAAGGTTTGAATTACTCTAAAGGCCCTCTGATCTCATACCAAAAGCAGTTTTAGTAGATTTAACAGCTGAACGTATCTTAAATATCCATCTACTAAACTCTGAAAGGCCATTTCCACAAAAAATGTAGCATATTGTAGCCTAAAACACACACAATTTTGTTGCTTTAATGTGCACGTTTAGGCCAAATATATGTGTCCCTTAAAATCTCAAATAGCCTACTTGATGAAAGTAGGTAAAATAATTGAAATTTTGAGTGTGGTTTAATAGACAATCAACCAGAGTCTGTTTTTAGAGTAAACAGGATAAAACTCTCTCCTGTTATACATTAAATGCCGTGTGTATTGACAAAACCATCTCTTTAAGTTCTCGCCCTTGAGAGTTGTAACGCTGAGCGTTATTGCTTTATATTACAAGCTGATTACTTCATACTGCACCTTAACCTCATCTGCAGAGATTTGAATGTAGTTAGATAGTTGTTCATCTTTAAAGCTGAAGAGTTATGATCTGCAAATTTGAGATGTGACATGTCTGTTGTCTGCACTTTCTGTTCTCACATTCTCAGTTGTCATTCCGCTACACACATGACCTTTAGTTCTTTTGAGAGGTTTGACATTTAAGTTTCACTTGAGTAATCAAGTGTTTGGGTTTTAGTATGTCATCAGTCCTGGCACGAGTTCTGCGTGCCAGACTCATGGAAAATTCCCTTAGCTGTTAAAATGATTTGCTATGAATCATAACCGAATAATCCCAAATATTCTCTTCAGTGTTCTCATGCCCTTTTTATTTACTCTGAGTCATCACATTTGATGATAATTTTATTGTCAGAGGCAGTTTGATTGCTTCATTACTATGACACAATTTTAGATCTCCTATGTGGAAGGTTTATAGTGTTGTAAATGACAGGTTAATGAACTGCAGACATGCTGAAACCTGCCTGGTTATCTGTTTCAGCTGATGTGGGTTGCTTTAGTCACCATATTGGTATATTTTATCAAAAAGTGGTTATTAAAAAATATAGTTTTGATCTGCCTGAACCTTGGAATTGAATTGATCCCAGTCTGTTTCTTCTTGCAGGTCTCCCGGAGCAGTATTACAGCTTAACCTGGTTCCTCAGCCCTATTTTGGGTTTAATTTTCACTCCTCTGATTGGCTCAGCAAGTGACCGTTGCACTTTGAAATGGGGTCGGAGGAGACCCTTCATTTTGGCACTGTGTATAGGAGTGTTAATAGGAGTGGCCTTATTTCTTAATGGATCGCTTATAGGTAATTAATATCATTTGATATATTTATATAATATTTAAAACACGCACAGATATCCACAGAATTGCATGCCACCGTTGTTTAAATAGCAGGTCCTTGACTATATATTTTATATTATACATATTTTTCCATTTTATAAATGATTGGTCCTTATAGTTTATTTTAATCTGTGTGTCAAACAGGTCTGTCTCTGGGAGATGTTCCCAGTAATCAACCGGTTGGGATTGTGCTGACCGTTGTTGGTGTGGTGGTTCTAGACTTCTGTGCTGATGCTTTGGATGGACCAATAAGAGCCTACCTCCTGGATGTGGCTGATACCGAGGAACAGGACATGGCTCTAAATATCCATGCTTTCTCAGCAGGTGTATATTCTGGGACTAGGAGTGATAAATTGATCTGAACTGGAAGAGACGCTCTGTTCTTTAGCATCATACTTGAAACCTTCTAAACTCTTTAAAAAAACTCAGGTTTTATAAGATAATTATTCGCTAGTATAGATCTAATCAGAATAAAAATGTTCTGTTGGCGTGGAAAAAGATAAGTGATGATACACTATCGTTCAAAAGTTTGGGGTCAGTGTGAATTTTATTTTTTATTTTTTCAGAAATTAATATTTTTTTCTGAAAAGACATTAAATTGATAAAAAGTGACTGTAAAGACATTTATAATATAAAAATATCAACTAAGTTCTGTTCTTTTGAACTTTCTATTCATCAAAGTAGCTTGGAGAAAAAAAAAAAAGCAGCACAGCTGTTTTCAACATTGATAATAATAATAAGAAATGTTTCCTGAGAGCCAAATCACCACATCAGATTGATTTCTGAAGGATCATGAAGGATATTAAAATAGAAACAGTTATTTACATTGTAATTTGTTATAACATTTCTGTTTTTACTATATTTTTGATGAAGTACAGCCTTGGTGAGCATAAGAGACTTCTTTCAAAAACATAAAAAAATGTACTTTTGGACAGTGGTGTACTTAACGTTATGCTGGATGGTGATTATATATTTCTTTAAAATTTGATAATTCCTATTTTTCAGGGCTGGGAGGTGCTTTAGGTTACATGCTAGGAGGGCTGGACTGGACCAATACCTTCCTAGGTCGAGCTTTTAAGGCCCAAGAGCAGGTCCTCTTTTTCTTTGCTGCCATCATCTTTATCATTTCTGCGACGCTTCATCTTTTCAGCATCAAGGAGCATCTATATAACCCCAACCAGCCAGGGGTACTGAAGGATGAGAATGAAGAAAGGCCACCTCCTCTCCAGCTCTATGGCAGCTTACCGTCTACTCGTCTCATACCTCAACTAGAACTGATCCCTGAGGAGGAGCCCTTTTCAGCCCATGAGGATGATCGCTCTGAGCGGGATGTTTCAACAGACTTTCTAAACTTCAACCTGGTGCGGAGTAAAAGTGACTCTGTTTTAGCCATGCCAGATGCTACAATAGAGCTTGACCCAGACTTGGACTTGGATCGTGATGGGCAGTTTCTGTGCGACATTGAACCGACTTTATTCCAGGACTTCCAGGGTCTACAAGATGATGGAACAACATTGGATTGCCACAACACCAGCCATGCCGGTCAGTGCACTGACCACCACTTACAGAATTGCGATAGCAATGGGGAACATATCTGTGGAGCTGCCAAAACTATAAACGGAAGCTTTGGTGTTTCTGGAAATCCAATCACTGGAGCAGCGAATGCCACCAATCAACCAGGCAAAGTCGGTTTACGTCCATCTGGCGCCCCAGTGCGTCGCCGCACTCCTTCCTTCTACCGCCAGCCCTCCTTCACTTTCTCTTATCACGGACGTGTGGGCTTTCAATGGCGAAGGCACTACGGCAACATGGCTGGGCCGATCAAATCTTCACGAAGCCTGAATGACATTGACAAAATCGATAGACGGCACGAACGGCGGAAGTTGCAGCTAAGTCGCATCTCTGCATCCTGCAGGAGTGAGGAGGATGAAGAGAGTGAGGATGGGGATGGCGGTACGACGGTCAAACTGCTCTGGTTGTCCATGCTCAAGATGCCGCCCCAGCTCTGGCGTTTGTGTGTATGTCACTTGCTCACCTGGTTCTCCATGATCGCACAAGCTGTGTTCTACACGGACTTCATGGGCCAGGTCATCTTTGAAGGAGACCCTACTGTAAGAAGAGTTCCTTACCCTGTCCTGTAATTGAAATATAAAATAAAAACTATGTAAAATCTATATTAAAAACTAGATTTAAAGGGATAGTTCAGCCCAAAATGAAAATCCGGCCATTAATTACTCACCCTCATATCGTACCAAACCCATAAGACCTTCGTTCATTTTCGGAGCACAAATTAAGATATTTTTGATGAAATTCGAGAGCTTTCTGACCCTCCATAGACAGCAATGTAACCGAAATGTTCCCAGACCAAGAAACGTAGTAAGAACATCGTTAAAATAGTCCATGTGACATCAGTAGTTCAACCGTAATTGTACAAAGCTACGAGAATACTTTTTGTGCGCAAAAAAACAACAACTTTATTCACCGTCCTCTGCGCATGATATTTTTGGTTAAATCCGAGAGCAATGTAATTGAAATATTCATAGACTCAGAAATGTAGTAAGGACTTTGTTAAAATAGTCCATGTGACATTAGTGGTTCAACTGTTATTTTACGAGAATACTTTTATGCGCAAAGAAAACAAAAATAACAACTTTATTCAACAATTCTTCTCTTCCTCATCACCGTCCTCCGCCATTATCGAGAGTACAACGATGTATGCGCGTGCTGCTGCTGATGTAGAACACGCATGCCCTGCGCAGAAGAATGCACATGCATGCGTCATGGTACTCTTGATAATAACAGAGGACGGTGAATAAAGTAGTTATTTTTGTTTTCTTTGCACACAAAAAGTATTCTCATAGCTTTGTACAATTACGATTGAACCACTGATGTCACATGGACTATTTTAAAGATGTACTTACTACGTTTCTTGGTCTGGGAACATTTCAGTTACATTGCTGTCTATAGAGTGTCAGAAAGCTCTCGAATTTCATCAAAAATATCTTAATTTGTGTTTTGAAGATGAACGAAGGTCTTGCGGGTTTGGAACGACGTGGGTAGTTAATGACAGAATTTTCATTTTTGGGTGACTATCCCTTTAATTATATAAAAAAAATGTAAATTAAATCTACAGTATAATTTATTTATAAACTTCATTTAAAATAATTATATTAATCACAGTTATGATCAATATCAGCATTGTTTGGTATTTGGCATTTTTAGAATCAAAATACCACATAATTATCCTACCAAATATTTAAACCAAAAAGGTGTTACTTTTAGTCTACGTTGCATGCCGTTTACTTTCCTACTATGAAGTGTCAATATGATACAGGCTCTATTTTACTGTATGTTATACTGATTGTTCTTTATATCTTCTTGATGTTTTTCAAAACAAGGCTGCTGCTAACTCCACCGCCCTGCAGAACTACAGTAAGGGTGTGCAGATGGGCTGCTGGGGGCTTGTGATCTATGCGGCTACAGCCGCGCTATGCTCAGGTGTGTTTTATGTTTATGTGTCGTATTTGGTAGAACATGGCTAATGATGAGGATTACATTTTTGTTTTTTCCAGTAGTGTGATCAGGTTTCAGTTCTGTATTTAGACACTCACATGACCATGTTATGGAATAAGCAGATTTTTTAGGGTGTGATAGTCCTAAACATTTTTGTCTTGAATCTATCATTTCCTTCAGAATGTTGTTTGTTTTCCTAGTTTTATATTTACCTGCAATTTAAGATTAAAATTGTTGTAATTCTTTTATATTAAAAAAAGTTAATTTGTTGCATATTTTATGTAACAAATTTTATTTTTTGTGAACCTTTTTTGTGTACAACTTCTATGTTAGTGTCCATTGTGAGTATTCTTCAAACCAAATAATCAGAAACTTTTTTCACAGATGTGCTCCAAAGGGTCTTAAACAACTACGACCTAAGTATTAAAATCATCTATATGTTGGGGACTCTAGGCTACGCTGTGGGCACAGCCATCATGTCCATCTTTCCAAATGTATATGTAGCTATGGTGATGATAAGCACCATGGGAATCATCTCTATGAGCATGTCATACTGCCCTTATGCTCTGCTGGGACAGTACCATGAAATCAAAGAGGTCTGTATCATTTTATTAAATCATATATTATGTTACCAACAATTCAAACTACCATTCAAAAGCTCAAAATTGTTAAGATTTTTAAATAATTTTCAGTCTCATACTCAGCAAGGCTGCATTTGTTAAACAGCAAAATACAGTAAAAAAAAAAATAATATTGTGAAATAATGCAATTTAAAAAAACTAATTTATTCTTTTGATCAATTTAAAGCATCCTTCCTTAAATTAAAGTATTTAAAAAAATCTTCCTGACCTTTTGAATGGTAGTGTGTGTATATCTGGAAGAAGCTCTTCTAGAATTCATTTTCACTGTCAGTAGCACTTGATTTGTGACAGCAGTTTTCCTCACAGCAGCAGTGCTCTCAATCAGCGTCTTTCATCTTTCTTTTACATTGTCATAGTACATTCATCACAGCCCTGGAAACTCACGACGAGGCTTTGGCATTGACTGCGCCATCCTGACGTGTCAGGTGTACATCTCTCAGATCTTGGTGGCGTCGGCGCTCGGCGCAGTCGTAGACGCCGTCGGTACGGTTCGAGTGATCCCCATGGTAGCAGCGGGAGGTTCCTTTCTTGGTTTTATGGCTGCGGCTTTCCTCGTCATCTACCCTGATACACTTGACGATGAAGATGACGATGAAGATGAGCAAGGCCCAAGCTCTGTTAAGTCAGAGGCTGCCTCCAGTAACAGCACAGAGAAACTCAAGTCAATGCCAAGGAACAGTTTCAGCAAGCCAGAGGTTGAATCCTCCATTTGAGTGTTAGAACGTAAAATACTTGAGCTATTAAAGTACAAATCCCAGAATGCACAAGCAAGTGAAGATGAAAGAACAAGAGGGACATTGTTTACCATTCATATACTCTTACATATGCTGAATGTAAATCTGTGGATATGGTACAGAGACAAACCTATTTGAGTCAAATATGTGATTTCTGAGACTGTTTCTCAAGCTATTTATTATTTGTGCCCAAAATTTCCATTGTCTACACAAAAGTACGTTTCAGTTTTTAGTTTTAATTTTTTTTAATACCAGGTTTGTCACTACATTTGAAAACATTTCACATTTTTTCCCCATGCATTTTATTATTTCACTTTACAAATCAACATTTAAATAGATGTAAGTTTGCATTTTTTAGACTGATGTTTTATCAGTGTTAAAATGATTATCATTGTATTTCCCTCCTCAGCCTCATATCATAAGAAACACTCAGGGGAAAGCTGAATGGCTGCTGCTTCTGAGCGCAAAACGCTCACTTCTGTTTAGACGTTAACTATGCACAATGCCAAATCATTTTTTCAAATGATTCTAGATTTCGGATTTGAGAGTTGCCTTTAGTTCGTAAACTTGATTTTCTTAGGTACACTATTTTGAGGTATGAAGAACACGGAGAGCTGAGACACAGAGTAAGGAAATGGCTTTGCTGTACAGCAGTGATTGGTGTGTGAAATGAAGAAGTGTGTTTAGCTGTCATGGCAATTTTTACTTGGTTTCAGCCTCCACCTTAATTGATGACACTCCAATAGTGGCAGTATTTTTCACAGCCAAAATTCATAATACTATTCCAGTACTGTTGTGTAGTTATTATACACAAGTTTTTGAGCTCATTTTTTGTTCAAGACAGGCCAAATATTTAATTCACTTGTTAGTAAAAAAAAAACAAAAACAAAAAAACACTGACTAAGTGGACTAACTAAGCTATGGCTTCGTATGCTCATAAATGTAGATTAGACACATTGCTGGAAGTGTGACATTTGTACAAAGGTTAGTAGGCTGGCTTTGTATCCTATTTTATCAAACAGGAAGTTTTTCTTTGTGTGTTTTTCATAAACAAGTTGAACACTTTTTTTATCATTTTTTCTGTATGTGGTACTGTTGTGACTTTTTTTTTAGTGTTTGAACCAAATTGAAAGTTTATAATGGTTCCAGGTGTTTATTTTGAATTTGTGTTCAGTTTCGATAAAAAGAAAGTTTTACACTTTTCCCTGTTTGAATGCTTGTTTGTTTCAAACTGTAGCACACAATGTCCTGTCGCAGTCAATGACCACTAGATGGCGCGAGTAGGCCTACATAATGAGATGCTAGGTGATACATAAATAGATAAACTGTATTAAGGAAAAATAAAATTCGCTATTAAAAACTACATTATCGTGAAGTTACATTGAACTATTTATGCAGTTTTTATGCACAAAATAATTTACATGGGAAATCAGTTGTACAGAGAGAATTCATACACTCTGTGTAATGAATAGGGTAAAAAAAAATAGGGCTTGAAGCTATTGTTTTATTACAACTATTTTAGAAAAATTAGTGAAAGGAGATGCTTAACCTGTGTGTATATATTTATATATTTTTCGTACAATAAACTGGGTTAAAATATTTTATTTGTTAATCATTAAATAGACTATACACACACGCACACACACATTTGAAGACATTTGATGTGTTTACAACTTGCTACGTTTTCATGCTAGTTACTACTAGGCTAATATTTCTCACATCAAAATCTGTGTTTCTAATTCTTTAAAAACTACGTTAGTCATGTGACAAAAAACGAAGCGTATTCGTCGAAGGTTATATAGTTGTTCCTCATGGATTATTTTAATTACTGAAAATATAGCTGAAACAGTCATGTTAGAGTGGCGGAAGGATGGTCACAGAAGCGAGGTAAGCAGCTTTTAAAATATCGTTATGATAAGATTAACATGCTCCTTCCGAACTTTATGAGTCTTTATATTGTAACGAAACACAAAATCGCAAACAAGGCCGTGCACAAGTAGTGATGTGTTGCTGTTTAAACATGAGCAACATGTTTAACATTTTATTCTCATTTACATTTAGAGGAAGTGTTAGCTCAATTACTATGAACCAAAGACAAGGTCCTAGCAACATATGAGTGTGTTGAGTTTATTATAAATGTCATCAAGATTAACAAAAGACACTTCTAAAATAACCTTTCAAGAAGTCCTAAAGATCAAAACGTATATTCATAATTTATGTATGATAAAGCCGAGGAGACAGCTGTAATGTAAATCTCAGAGTTGCTCTAATATCACTGGGCCTCTGAATATCACCCAAAATCAGAGCTACAGATAAAATCGTGTAAAAGCTCTAGATAAAATCGTGTAAAAGCTCTGGATAAAAAACATCTGTCAAATGTGCTGTAGTCCAGTGTTAAAGATCTGACCTGGAAACTGGATGACCGTAGTTTCAGTGCCACCAAGAGCTGATCCATGAACTAACACCATTGTGCCCTGCAGAACTTAATGGCAGATTGAAGTATGCTGTAATCTTCTTCATCTTTTGGCTAAGATCTCAATCATCTTTAGTCCTTAAGTCCTCAGGTCTGGAACAGAAGATATAGAAGCCTGTGAATATTGTTCATATTGCAATAACACAATTTCTTGTTTTAGATGATCAGTTGAGTTTAAAGATCATTTTCTAATGACAGACAAAATTATATCAGGAAATTTGTGTTCTCAAACTCTAATTTCTTCAAGCTCCTCAAAATCAGTCTTGCTGGACCGTGTTCTGATGGCAGTACATATCGGACTGATTTGTAAACTGTTGGCAGTGTAGCAGAGCATTTTGTACAATCACACTAGGTCTGTTTCTGTCATAAAGCCGAACGTCATCTTGCCGGCGAGCCACTCTTTGCTAAAGGACTGAGATGGAGATTAGAACCAATATGGCACATTTGTTTCACATCCATGTGAACACATTTCATCCTTTCAGCATGTTGAGATGAAAAAGTTTTTAACCTCTGGATAAGTCATTTCTGATGATCTGCAGCAGTCACAGCATCTACAGTTGGGCTGTGTAACCTGTACAGTAGGCAGAATATGTCTCTTTATTTATAATGCTGTTTGCAGTTGCTCTTGATAAAATGTCATGAAATACCAAACATTTGAACAAAACTGGCAGAGACTACTTTGATAATGTTTTATGTTAAATTGTATGCTAAGTGTACAATGTATGTGTTGTCAATTGAACGTATAGGCCAGATGTGCTTTATAAATCTTACTACAGTTAAATCAAAAGCTCTGTCAAGCTAACATACTGTATAGAAGGTGTTTTTGTGTGAAGTGAACAGTTTTTTAATGCCATTTTGACATTTCTGAATATTTGTGTACACTCTGCACTAAACTTTTGTGTCATGGATGAATGTATAGTGGTGAATGGGAGACTAATTTTTGTTTATTTTTTATTTTTATATATAGAGAGAGAGAGAGAGAGAGGGAGATTGATTACAGCAGTCCAATTTACAATCTCTCTCAGTGCATAAATATCTTAATACAAATATCATAATATCTTAATACATTTTCTTAACATTATACTTATTATTCTATTATACTTATTCTATTATTATACTATTATTATAGTTATTACACTTACAAAAATTACAATTACACATTACACATTCCTTATAAATATCTTAATACAAATACAAATATCCTAATACTCAGCACAAATATCTAGAACAAATTATAAATATAAATAATTCTACTTCAAGGTGCCAGGTGCTACCAGGACGCAAGACGCCAAGTCCAAACCAGAGGGATGGAAAGGCCACTCATGTCAGCCTGCCAGACGCAAAGCTGACTGAAGACAGAAAATAACAGTGGCCAAGACAGGGAGCTGTTTTCTGTTGCTCTCCATTACTCCACGACCTGAAACAACAACAACAACGTAAATCAGTGTTATTTATCTAAATATATTACATTTAAAGTCAATTTATTGAGACTGATTCTATGAACAAACATTTAGCAAATCTTAGACTCTAATCTTAGTACCATAAACCAGTCATGGAGCTGCATCTCCTCCAGGATAAGTCTCTGCTGCGGATCAGGCTGCAGACAATTGTGGATCATCTTGCAGCATTCTGTTCAAAAAGATGAGAGAGATATCTGATTATTATCTTATATGTTAAACCTTTTATATTTAGATTTCAGATTGTATACTTTCATATTAGTAGTCAAATTGTCCAACTTTGTTCTTTGATGAAGATCTCACCTTGTGACAGGTCAGGGTCAGACCAATCATTCTTACTGATCCTGTGCAGGTCTTTCTCGTCTGGATAGTTCCCGCACACCATCACGAACAGCAGGATTCCCAGTGATCAAACTCCAGCAGACAGAATATTTCTGTGCCTGAAGGGAAGAGATTTTGATATTTAATGCATTTCTACAGCAGGGTGTGTTTTGGTGAGTTAAACAACCTGATAGCAACTCATCAAACATACCATTGAAGGCCACGTAGGTGGAGTCCTTCATGAGTGTGCCGCACCCGAAGTCGATCAACTTGACCTCAAACGTGTCCGGATTTTATATCGCGATGGAAGACGTCACACTCACAGCAAATGTTAGCGGCAAGAATGACCTGCCACATAACATGTCTTACCATGTTCTCATCAAGCTTTCCTCTGAGCTTCACAAAATTAAACATGCTCATGCTGAGCATGGGCCGCTCCAAGATCATGACATAGTGGTCCGGCTCATCCTGCCAGTCCAGGAGTTTTATTATCTGTGGTATGCTGGGGCCCTTATTGGCCATGAGTGTCAGGCCGATCTCTGTTGGGAGGCGTTTGGGATGACCAGGCTAAAAGAAAGAACATATGATGCTTAGATGGAGGTGCTTTCTCAAATTAACATGAATATAAGATGTTAGAAACAGGAAACTGACTGAGAAGCAATAATATAAAGAGCACAGGCTACTTACAACTCTGATATATGGCATATGTGGTGTCTTGTCGGCAATTTTAACAACAAAACAAAGAATTAACAATTAGCATGTGCACAGACATCATTCCAGTCATGAATACTGAACAGGTATGGCAAGGTTTGTATGTAAAAAAGAGTAAGTAAAAAAAATGAAACCTTCAGGCCATCTTTGCATCGAGTTCCTGCATACACACAGCCATAGCCTCCTTCAATAGGGATATGTTGTAGAGAAGCAGAAATGTTGCTTTGACAACTAGTTGAAATGATTTTACTGTTTTAAAATATTTGATTTGATTTCGGTTGACGTTTATATTATTTAAAGTAACAAAATGTATTTTTATGGTTTTAGTTATGTGTAATAGGCTAAAAATCTTTAAATTAATTTCATATGTGATCTTTAAACTGTCACTAAAATGTTTGGTGTGATAACGTGAGCAGTATCTGGGCCAGTGATTTATTTATGTTTTTTGTACACGTGAACAACAGATCTTTCCCTAACTTATAGAATTTTTATCATCATATGTGATTTTACCATCAGTAAGTCTCAGAAACGATCCCGCATCACTCTGCTTCCCTTTCTCTGCCTTAGCCACATTGTATGTTACTCTTCGACTAAAAAAGTGATGAAGGCCATATCTCCAAAACCTCTTCTTCTGTTCCTCCTGTCTCCCTGCCTCCTTTCTCCCTTCAGCTATCATCACATCAGCACCAGGCCCGAATTAACACAGTGTAGTGCCCTAGGGTGACCACACTTGAAGTGCCCCCACCCCCCAATCTAAAAAATTGAAGAGCACTGTCAAAAATTCAGGAGCACCTGATCAATAACAAAAATTTGCCTTCCCATTACAAGGTAATATTTGTGTCACGAATCCTGGCCATGCTCTTCCGCTTACTCACCACCAGATGTCACTCACTCACCACTCGCACTGGACTACAGTTCCCATAACCCATTGCACTGACACAGCTGATTGCACTCATCACGCACAGCTGACTCTCATTCATAATCACACACGCTACTTAAACCATGGACATTCTCAGTCTCATGGCGGAGTATTGATCTGCGTTTAGCTCTCTCCTAGCGCTAGCTGCTTTACCGTGCCATTCCGTGTCTCTGTTCTAGCTCCAGTATTTGTATAGCGTTTATCACTCTCCTAGCGATAGCTACATTACGGAGCCCCAGTCTAAGTCATAGTCATAGTCATAGTCATAGTCATAGTCTTGCCTTGTCCTGTGTTTTGATTCCTGCCCGTGTTTCCTGGATTTACCATTAGCCTAGCCCTTTGGACACTGTTTACCTCCCGTTGGATTATTGCTCGTTCTCCTGGATTATCTCTCTGCCTTGCCCCTTGGATACTGTTCGCC
>JAFVLL020036099.1:0-31166 GCA_021397915.2 Tor tambroides | reverse complement strand
CGGTCGTCTGTGAGTGACGTCACCTCCCGATACAAACACGCCCCCTAGTATAGTCCCGCCCCCTCACATTGATTGACAGCTTTCCGTGAAGACATCGGAAATTCAAATGCAAAAGGAGTTGCGATTCCATTTGAGTTTTGGCAGGTTACATGCACGACGCTGAGAAAGTGAAAAGGCACATGTGGTAATTAATATTGCTATTTATATATGACAGGCTCATAGCTCGTAAGACATGGGAAATACAGTTGCAAATGCGAAAAGCAAAAGCGAAAATGCAAACGATAATGCAAGATTTGCAATTGCATTTGGATTATGTCACAATTTATGCGCCCACATGTGGAAAACGCAATTGAAAATACAATTTGCAATTCCTTTTGAAAATAGTCCAGAAATAGTCATTCCATATATATGTATATTTTTGTGAAAATCATCTAATTATCTATCTTTTTCTGTCAGTGCCTTGTTTACAGTTTACTTTAAAAATCTTTGTTTCAGCTCCCACTGGCATGGTTTGTGGCCAGGTTTCTTCGTGGTAATTATGGAAACGCTGCTGTGTGGCTCTCACTCATTATTGGTCAACCTATCGCAGTACTAATGTATGTTCATGACTACTATGTCACCCACTACCAGGATGACCCAACGATCGCCGAAGCTCTGTAATCACACTATTGATCATGGGCTTGGCTAAGCAGCTAAACTTCAAAATATTGCTGTAAGACTTCTACATATTTCAGAGGTACTAGTGGGAGTACACTGATACAATTGAAGAGTCCCGGCAGTCAGGTTTCCATAGTCTTCAAATAAATTCTTAGCTCTAGGCTATGTTTAAACTTTTATGAACAATTACAACAGCCAGTCTATGCAAATCTTGCCTAGAACTGCCAGTAGAATTGCACAAGAGTCTTTAAGCTTCTGACTGTGACTCTACAGGTGTCAAGTGCTCATTTTAACTTCACTAAATGAAACTCTCTTTATTTTTCTAAGGGTGTGTTACATGCATCACTAGTTGGACCGTTCCGTCACCTTTTTTTTTTGTAGCATTTTAACATATGCATTTAGTTTAAATATTGTGAAAACTCCTTAAACTGGACATGCTGGACTTTTATTATTGTAAAAATATATGTTGTTGGGTTTTTGTTTTTAAATTAAATGCCATTAAATTGATACAATATGCAAGGAGAGTATGTAGAGGACAGAAATGCGTAATTTTTTAATGAATATATTTTTAAATATATTATGACACTTTAATTATGTAGGCTATGTTTTTTGTTTGTTTGTTTTTTTGCAAAGGGATACGAGAGAAAATGTTTGTTAAATCCAAAGTATGTTACGTCCATATTTAATCAATATTTTATTTGTTACAATAATTTTTAATTGCATTTTTATTTATCTAAACTGTTGTACACTAGCGTTGGGATGCCATCCGCGCTCCGTTATCGGCATTATGGAACCTCTTCATCAAGAGTGCGCCACCTTGTGGCGAATGTTGAGAATAAACAACCCTGCAAACGATGCAAGTGTGGAACCGTTATTTGTTTTTGTGGAGGCATTTATCAAGCGTAATTGTATTCACTAGAGAGAACCGGATGCATTGTAATCTCGCAGTGTGTTATTTTTCACAGATCAGGCCCTTCCAGGGCAATTTGTCCTCACATGATGAGGGTGCCAGATCCTCACAATCAGTGCAAGTTTGTGATAAATGGCTTTAGAGATAAGTCTTATAATAGCCACGGGTCATATTGTATGAGCATCCTATCGTGTGCCGCAGTGGCACATACGCACTTCAGGAACTCGTGCTATCTAATATAGGCTGATAGTGCTTCGCCTGCGATCTGTTTAGTATACATTGCCATACATAGAAAAGATTGGAACAGCCGAAGAATGATTACGGCACAGAAAATCAATGCTGTATATGTCACTGTTTATTTAGTTAAACAACTAATATCAAGTTTAAAACATCCCCACTTTCGGTTAAAATTCACTGGCCTATATAATAAGCTTAGCTAATGCAGGAAGGCTATACCATTCAAAAGTTGGGGGTCAGTAAGTTTTTTGTTTTTAAAGAAATTAATATTTTCATTCAACAAGGTCGGATTCAATCGAAAAAAAATGACAGTAAACACATTTATAATGTTACAAATTGATTCTTATTTCAAACAAATTGTTATTTTGAAATTTCTATTCATCAAATCTGTTTTCACAAAAGTAGGCCTATTAAGCAGCACAAATATTAAACAGTTGATATTATTAATATACATTAATAAAAATGATTTCTGAAGAATCATCATGAAGACTGGAATAATGCTGCTGAAAATTCAGATTTGTCATCACAGAATTACATTTTAAAATATAGTATTTAATACATTTTCTGTTTTTGTTATATTTTTGATCAAACAATTACCTTGGTGAGCATTTAAAAAAATCTTACAGATCCCAAACTTTTGAACAGTAGTTCTAACGAAATGTAATAAAAGTTTGTTAAAATGATGTTATACATAATGATTGCTTGTTGGATTGTTCCTGTCTATATTCTTATATATTCTATAAGCGTTTATTCTCGTCTTTGTTAAGATGATTTGAGGAGTGTGCGGGTCATTTGCAGGGCACTCCTGTAACTGCACCAGAGAAGAAACAGAGACGTATGACATTGATGTATTACCCAACAGGGAGGAGATGACGTTTTTCCGCTCTGAAACAGGTACCCAGTGCTCAGCTATATGTTTTACGGTATATTTCAGCACTAAGCAGATAATTGGCCTGTTTTCAAGCCATTCACTCCCAGTGTAATTCTGACAGACAAAACGGTGGTTAAAAATAAAGTACTATAGTTTTAAACCACCCACAATCTTTTATCTTTCTATAATCAAACCAGACACTGGGTCCTGACACTTATCCTTTAATAAGAGTGCTTATCTGTTTTTGGATCCATTCAGTGCCTATTATGTATAAGGGGCTATTATATTTAAAGGTGTGGTGTAGGCCTATGCTGTAGCCATGAAAACAAATTTCTCTTGAAACATCACTCAAGATGTCTTCAGTGTTTTCTGTTTCAATGGAAACCTTATTATCCATTTCAGTGGAAACCTTTTCCCCCCTTTTTTCAGTGAAAAACAGATCCAGTGGGTTTTTGTTTAATTTACCATTTACCACCAAACTGTTGTAATGTTATATGGGGTAAGTTGTCCCAATGGAACTTTTTTCAGCAAAATGTAATTAGTAAAATAATTATCAAATTTATGAAATGAGCTTGAAGTAAAATAACGTAAAAGGCACTGTAACAAACACAAATATCAAAATTGTTTTAGCCAACAAATTCTGCAATGGGCCTACTATAGGCTAAATTTATAAAATTGAAATCATGGAACAATAATTTTAAATAAGTGGTTTTTATGGTTAATAAATGTTTTTACAAAACAAAAATGTTTGTATAACATTTTTCTCAAAACATAGCAACTGAGATATTTTGTAGCCCTTGTGACAACTAGCCCCGGTCTGATCCCCATAGTCTGGACAGACATAAACCCGGATGAGAATGTGTTCCATTCTCAGTATTATTTCACTGTGACCCCCTGTTATTCTAGGATTGATGCATGGAGCTTCAGGCTTGATCTAATTCTAACCCATTCACCTAACAATGACCTTATACTTCTTTCTGGGACTTCTCAATTCTTGACGCCTCACTTCTTTCTGGGACTTTTCCAAACTCCCTGAAAACTGCAGTTGTTAAGCCCCTTCTGAAAAAGCGCAATCTTGATAACACCATGTTGAGCAACTATAGACCAATATCAAATCTTCCTTTCATAGGTAAGATTATTGAAAAGGTAGTTTTTAATCAGCTGAACAACTACTTAAACTCAAATGGATACCTGGACAATTTTCAATCTGGTTTCCGAGCGCATCACAGCACAGAGACAGCACTCATTAAGATAATAAATGATATTCGCTTTAATTCTGATTCTGGCAAAATATCAGTGCTGGTATTACTAGATCTTAGTGCCGCGTTTGACACTGTCGATCATAACATACTTCTAGGGAGACTGGAAAACTGGGTCGGGCTTTCTGGGATGGCACTCAAATGGTTCAGGTCATACTTAGAAGAGAAGGTTATTATGTGAGTATAGGAGAGCATAAGTCTAAGTGGACAGCCATGACATGCAGAGTCCCACAAGGCTCAATTCTTGCACCACTCTTGTTTAGCCTGTATATGCTCCCACTAAGTCAAATAATGAGAAAGAACCAAATTGCCTATCACAGCTATGCTGATGATACCCAGATTTACCTAGCCTTATCTCCAAATGATTATAGCCCCATTGACTCCCTCCACCAATGCATTGATGAAATTATCAGTTGGAGTGCCAGAACTTTCTTCAGTTAAACAAGGAGAAAACTGAAGTCATTGCATTTGGAAACAAAGACGAATTTCTCAAGGTGAATGCATACCTTGACTCTAGGGGTCAAACAACTAAAAATCAAGTCAAGAATCTAGGTGTGATTCTGGAGACAGACCTTAGTTTCAGTAGTCATGTCAAAGCAGTAACAAAATCAGAGTAATATCATCTCAAAAACATTGCAAGAATTAGATGTTTTGTTTCCAGTCAAGACTTGGAGAAACTTGTTCATGCCTTTATCACAAGCAGGGTGGTTTATTGTAATGGTCTCCTCACCGGCCTTCCAAAGAAAACCATTAGACAGCTGCAGCTCATCCAAAATGCTGCTGCCAGGATTCTGACTAGAACCAGAAAATCTGAGCATATACCAGTCCTCAGGTCCTTACACTGGCTTCCAGTTACATTTAAGATTGATTTTAAAGTACTTTTACTCGTTTATAAATCGCTCAATGGCATAGGACCTAAATACATTGCAGATATGCTCACTGAATATAAACCTAACAGACCACTCAGATCATTAGGATTGAGTCAGTTAGAAATACCAAGGGTTCACACAAAACAAGGGGAGTCCGCTTTTAGCTATTATGCCGCCCGCAGTTGGAACCAGCTTCCAGAAGAGATCAGATGTGCTAAAACATTAGCCACATTTAAATCCAGACTCAAAACTCATCTGTTTAGCTGTGCATTTGTTGAATGAGCACTGTGCTATGTCCGAACTGACTGCACTGTATTTTATGTATAATCATTTTCTATTTCTGTTTTAAATTCATTTTAAATCAATTTCTAATTCCATGTCTTTATTATTTTTAATTCCTTGTTTTTATTGCTGTGATTATTTTTTTTTAATGACTATTTTATTTCCTTTTATGTAAAGCACTTTGAATTACCACTGTGTATGAAATGTGCTATATAAATAAACTTGCCTTGCCTTGCCTATAAAAAACACTTAATAAGATCTCCTCTGTTCTAGATGGTTATGGAACCAAGATATTGAAGGGGTATTTGTCTGGAGCAATAGAAATGGCTATTTTTGTTTATTTTTAAGTTAGAATTTTGATTTTTAAAACAAAATCTTGATATAAACCAAAGTTTAATGGTTGACAGCTGGACACAATTATTTAGTTACAAGCAGGACTTTCAAGAGTTTATGGGCATTCTGTAAATGCCACTTACAAATATGATTCACATACTTCCAATGCTGTTAAACAGTATTGAGACAAAGGACAGCACAGAGGTCCAGTGATTTAAAATCACTCTTAGTCACGTTTGAACCTAACTTCATATATTTGGTTGGGGAAATTTCGGAAACATCAGGACAGAGCCCTGGCAGATGGTGATGGATGAGTTTCCAGACAGGAAATGTGGAAAAAGTGTCGACTCATCCAGCAGTATTAATACATCCTGTCATTTATTTTATCTGTTTTGCTGGCATTCTGACACCTTTAAAAATCTTTATGAAGGACTTTATAAAGGAGCATTTTATTGGCAACTAATAACTACGCATAATAACTTTTAGCATTTATTGTGTTTTTTCTAGCCCCAAGTGCTATTATACGGTTTAAGGCAAATTTTTCTTTCAAATAATCCCAATATTGTATTTAAAGTATTTTGAATTTTATTTTAGTAAACCACAGAGAAAACAATCACTGTATGAAAAGTATCATATCCCAGAATCCAGTGTTTGTAATGTCAGGGTTTATCCAAACGAACTCAAACTTCCTGTGAGCGAGAGGATGAAGGGAGGGAAGGAAACAACAAAAGAGTGAAACAGACAGAGAGAGACAGAAAAAGAGACATGCAACATAGACAAGGTGGAGAGACTGTCTTCTTTTTGCCTCTTCAAGGTGAAGATGTTCAACATGTTTGTAGCACAGGGGATTGGATTTTCATCATTTAAGTTTCTTTAAGAGGTTTAGGGGGCGTTTTAGGCTCTAATTTGAGTGTCAAAGCAGTGGCCTTTGTCACAACGCTTCTGTTTCACACTCCAGATTCAAATTCTAATCTGTCTACATGTGCAGGTAAGCAATGCCATTATTGTTGTGCTCTTAATGATACAAAATTTTCATGGCTATTGTTTGCCATGCCGTCCTTGAATATTTTGTATTTTGGAAGTTCTTTTAAATGATTAAAATAACACATCAACAGTTATTTATATACATATACAGTATACAGTTATATACAGTTTGTGTGTGTGTACTCTTCCATTCAAAAGTTTGGGATCAGTAAGAATTTTAATGTTTTTTAAAGAAGTTTATTATGCTATTTGATCAAAAATACAGAAAAAAAAATGTAATTTTGTGAAATATTATTGCAAATTTAAAATAACAGTTTTCTATTTTAATATACTTTAAATATAATTTATTCTTGTGAAGAAAAGCTGAATTTTTAGCATCATTATTCCAGTCTTCATTGTCACACGATTCTTCAGAAATCATTCTAATATGCTGATTTATAATCTAAGTTGGAAACAGTTGTGCTGCTTAATACTTTTTGGGACCAGTGATACACTTTTCAGGAGTCTTTGATAAATAAAAAGTTAAAAAGAACAGTGTTTATTCAAAATAGAGATCAAAATAAAGAAATGAATACTTTTATTCAGCAAGGATGTGTTAAATGGATAAAAAGGGATAGTAAAGTATTATATTCTTAGAAAAGATGTCTATTTTGAATAAATGAAAAAAAAAGAAAAAATATTAAGCAGCAAAATAGTTTCAAATCTGATGATAAATCAGCATATTAGAATGAATTCTGAAGGATCATGTGACACTGAAGACTGGAGTAATGGCTGATGAAAATTTTGTGTTGCGTCACAGAAATAAATGATATTATAAAGTATATTAAAATAGGTAACCAATATTAGAAATTGAAATAATATTTCACAATATTACTGTTTTTCTGTATTTTTGATCAAATAATTACAGACTTGATGAGCATAAGAGACTCCATTTAAAAACTAAAAATCTAAATTAATTACTAATTTAGAATTAAATTACTAAATTACTTACTAATCTCGATAGATGTACACACACACACACACACACACACATATATATATATATATATACATATATGCTATTATATTATGGATTTTCATTCAATTGTTCCCAAATCTTGTGTTTTTTGTCAGTGCCTGTCACGAATCAGTATTTTGGGGATGATGCTTGAGCCAAAGCACTTAGCTTACATCAAAAGCTGTGACGGCGACTCACACGGAGATATTTATTTGGATAGCATTAATGTATCACTGTCTCTCATAAGAGGACCATTAGTTTTGGAGAATGACATTCCCTCGTTATATCTGCTACTTTTCTAAACAGGAGGTTCTATTCCTCACCACCTCTCTCCCAAACAACTCATGGGTTTGTCAGTCTTCTGCCTTTTTTGTATAGCTTCAGGTAGACTTTTACTGTCAGTGTGAAACTGCCAAAAATGAACAAAATTAGTTTAACATTACTTATTTCAGAGGAGCGTTGCTTAAGTTTAAACATGCCACAGTGCTTGACATTGTTCAAATATTTAAAGTAATTCTGTGGAGTTTCGTCTCTGATGTCTAAACAAGTTTATTTTGGTCAACAAATATTGTATATTGTTCTGTCTTTTCAATTAAGATGTAAATTGAGCAGAGGCCTGAGTAAATAAACACATGAAAGAGCCAAAAGTCTGATGCCTTCAGCCGCTGCTCAGAATTCATTTGCGTAGTAGAGGGATACACGTCTATTCCCACGAATCTCAGTATCCAAACAAATTCTTCCCATTAGTCTTAATTATAAACACATCTCGTTTTGAACACCATCTGAACTGTGCCAGACTGTAGGCACCTCTTCGTCAGAGGCTTCCATGCTGTTTGTTTATCAGGCTCATTCTTCCTGCCATGGAAGGAGAGCATATTTGCTTTAGCAGGCAATTTTCCATGATGCCACATTGTACCATGTGACAAGGGTTCGAGATGTAGACACACACAGTCTTAAAACTGTCATTTAGTTTTATGTTGGGCATACCAAGCCTATGTAGAACTTGACCAGAGAAACAGTTTGTTTGAATTAGCCCACTATTTTATATAACATAGCCTACTGCGAGAGTATATACTGTGGTAGACAGTTTGCAACTATAAATGTGACCCTGGACCACAAAACCAGTCATAAGGGTCATTATTTTATAATTGAGATTTATACATCATCTGAACACTGAGTAAACAAGCTTTCCATTGATACATGGTTTGTTAGGATATGACAATAATTGGCTGAGGTACAACTATTTGAAAATCTGGAATCTGAGGGTGCAAAAAATCAAAATACTGAGAAAATCGCCTTTAAAGTTGTCCAAATGAAGATTTTAGCAATGCATATTACTAAGCAAAAATTACATTTTGATATATTTATGGTAGGAAATTTACAAAATATCTTCATGGAACGTGATCTTTACTTAATATCCTAATGATTTTTGGCATAAAAGTAAAATCGATCATTTTGACCCATACAATATATTTTTGGCTATTGCTACAAATATACCCCAGCAACTTAAGACTTGGTTTTGTGGTCCAGGGTCACAAATGTTATATTAAATTAGCTAAAACTTTCAGCAGTGACATCTTATTTATTTTTAATTGAAATAAAATGAAATATCCATCCAAGCCACGTAGCTACTTTTATAGTACTGGAAAGTTTAATCTTTATTTCATACTACATACTGAATTTATTTATTTATGTATGAATGTATCTATGTCATCAAATCATATGGTACTATACCTTAACTTTTTTATTTATTTGTTGATTGTTTTATTATTTCAATTAATTCAATTTATTTATGAATTATTCAGGATAAAAATCAAATAAATAAATATGAAATAAAATAAATATATTAGAAATTAAATAGTAGTAAAATAAAAAAGAAATAAACGAGAATTAAATGTAAAAATAATCTACAAATTATTCGAATATTCTAATTCTATAGGATTTATGTATTTGAATTACATATATTTACATTTCCTTCAGTTTGGATTACAAACCATTATGATGCATATCTTGTAAGTCATACGTAAATTAAATTTATGAATGTGTTTTAAATACACAATATCCATTTAGCATCAAACATCCAATTTTTTTCAGTCTCATACATTTTAATTAATTGAATATTGCTTGTTGCACAGCTAACTATATTTTAAACATGTTCATACTTTTTAACCGAATCAACTGAATTGTTTTCACAATTAACAGATTTATGCAATTTGAATAAATGAGTATTTAAATCAAATAAATTCCATTAGTTAATAATAATAAAAGTGCAGAAGTCTTGCATGTTTCATTTATATATGACTTACAATATCATCACATTAAGTTTAATAGTCTAAGTTAAAATTGCGTAATCCAAATGGATTGAAATTTGATATGCAATCTAGATATTTTTTGAATGTACAAATAAATGGCTTAAAAAAAAAAACTGTCATTGCAAATTGTTGTCTCTCTTTGGTTTTTGTGTAGATCCAGCCCTCAAACCACAGAGATGACCCTTACGGAGGGTTCACTGAATCTGAACCTCACATCAACATCAATTCCTCCCCTAACAACCAATACTTCTCCACCATACCGTGAACCTTATTTACACAGTCTGGCCCACTTGGATGAGGGTCTGTATAATGACTTTTACAGCCTGTGGATAGCTCTGGTGGTCATCAACAGCCTTATCTTTATGGTAGGGATGACCCTTAACAGCCTGGCTTTGTATGTCTTCTGCTTCAGGACCAAGCCGAAGACCACGTCAGTCATCTACACCATTAACTTGGTGGTGACGGACCTGTTGGTTAACCTCTCTCTTCCCACTCGTATCATATTGTACTGCAGTGGAGGAAAATGCCTCATCTGTTCCTACATGCACATATTCAGCTACTTCGTCAACATGTACTGTAGCATCCTCTTCCTCACCAGCATCTGCGTGGATCGCTACCTGGCCATCGTTCAGGCGGAGGCCTCGCGAAAGTGGAGGAACCCCAGTGTGGCCAAAGTGGTGTGCGTCTGCATATGGCTGTTCGCCATCATCGTGACCTACTCGCTTCTCACGACAGCCTTCAAGCACTCAGGCTGCTGCCTTTCCAAACTCTTCGCACTGACTGTTTTTGAGTTCTTCCTACCAATGGTGATCATCGTAGCGTTTACTATTCGAATCATGTGCGCCCTTTCCAGCCCGGGCCTCATGCAGCAGAGCCGCGACAGACGCATGAAAGCCGTACAGCTGCTGTCCACCGTTCTGGTGATCTTCACCGTCTGCTTCACGCCGTTTCACGTCCGTCAAGTTCTGTTTTACTTCCATCCTGATTTGCCTCATCATGTGATTGTGTACCATGTGACCGTCACCCTCAGCAGCCTGAACAGCTGCTTGGATCCTGTGGTCTACTGTTTCGTCACCACTAACTTTCAGTCTACCATGAAGAGATTTTTCAGGAAGATAGAAAGAGAGCAGACGAGCGGAGACATTATCAGCGTGCAGAAGAGCTCGAAGACTTTAGGCACAGTGATTGCTATAGCCAATAGTATAAGGATAAGCATGAGCCCCGTCCAGCAGGGAAGCCAACCCACATGAGGGAGCCCATGCAGATTAGATGGTTGCCATTACCATGTCATACTAATGCAAAACCAGTGACATAAATGAACATTTGTGACTTTGTTTCAATGTGTACTGTAAATGCTTTGATGTAGAGATTTAATTTCAAATGTGACACTGTTATGTTTGTAACTACTACAACTATGCAGCAATGCCACCATAATATGCCACAGCATTTTTAAGCTTGCAGTGCTTTAGAGCAGGGGTTTTCGAAAACAATGATGCTCTCTTAGAGGCAGATGTATCTATATACATCTGTATGTAGTGTGCGTATGAAGACGCATGAAGACTTATATTATTGCCTGTTATATTGTTACTGTACTGAAGCCAAAACAAATTATTAAAACATTATCTGGAATATACTGTCTTTGTATCTACTGTATCTTTTTTCTACCAACAACTAGAGTAAAATTAAATGTGTTTGGGGTTGCTAAGATTTGTTAATGTTTTTTTTTATCTTATGCTCACCATTTGTGCATTTATTTGTAAAAAAAAAAAAAAAAAAAAAATACAGTAAACACAGCAATATTGTGAAATATTTTTACAAAATCAAATATTTGTTTTCTTTTTTAATATATTTTAAAATGTGAATGTTCAAAACTGAATTTTCAGTGTCACGTGATCCTTCAGAAATCATTCTAATATTTTCATTTGGTGCCCATTTGAAATAGAAATCTTTTGTGACATTCTAGAAGTCTTTGTCACTTTTGATTAATGTGTCCTTGATGTATAAAAGCATTCATTTCTTTAAAAAAACAAAAAAAACAATCCATCACACAGTAATACTGTGAAATTACTAAAAATTCAAATATGTGTTTTCTATTAAAAAACTGTCCCCAAAATTTTGAAGAGTATTTGTACTCCTGCAGAGAAACATATTTCTCTCTCTGTTTATTTCCATAACACTTTTCACAAGAAAAAATGTTCAAAATAAATTTTAGAGTTTACGTTGACAGTCCCAAAATACAGTTTTGTCCCCCCAAGAATCCTCTCCTGGCCCCAGATACCAGTTTGAAACCCCCTGCTACAGAGCAGTAATAAACTGAAACTATACATAAATATTAATTAAATAATTATAATGCCATAAAGCATTTTAGGACGTTTCCAGAAATGTCAAATAATAACTGGCAAAACACAGCAAAAGCATATAGTGTTAAAGTTTTAGGCCAAATAAGAGTAGGCCTATTGATTTTGATGAGTAAACAAAACAGTTCTTTTCAAATAATGTTAACCACAGACCTTCAGAAGTTCAGAAGAAAAACCTGATAAAATTGTCTACAAATAAATGTTTGAATAGAGTTTCTTAAGCAATTCAGGCTGAACTAGGTGCAGAAGTTTAATACAAAGTGTAGTGGGCCTATTTTATCTAAACTTTAGATAACACTTAAATAACACATCTAATCTGTCTAATGGCGTTATCAGTTTACCCTATTATTTTGTTGCATAGTATTTTATTATCAAATATCACTTTAAGAGACATCAGTTACCTCTTTATGACATTATTCAACAGTAAGTAATGACTAAGTCTTCGTGGCTTCTAGGTTTTAGTTCACAGATTTTGAGAGAGCGATATTACATCACTGCTGATTAGGGGGATTTGTAGAGCGGAACAACTGGCAACCACGAGCAGACAATAGATGCAGTACATCCGCGACCTGAGAGCAGGTACATTTGGCTCTTTAACATCTTTCTCCATTTACTTGTGGATGCTCATATTATTTCTTTATCCATAAATGAAGATGCCTGTTATGAATCGGACCGCTCGTCGTGCTCGGGAACTGAAGGTATCCGTTAAATTTACTGTAGAAGCAAGTTAATTAGCAGGCTAGCAGTCCGGGCTAACAGACTTAAAACCATTAATCAGACTGATGATTTATGTAAAGTTCAGCAAAATCCCAAATGCATAATAATTGCAACTCTCTCGCTCACATTCCCAGTCAGAACACTTCACCCTTCCAAGTGATACAGTTGGTAACATGATTATCGTGTGTATGATGCGAAGTATCTGAAATACTACCAGGGCACATGACTGCATGCAACAGTCTGATGATCTGGCAATCCTTTGAATCCAGGAAAAAATCACAGGGAAGGGTTTTTTTTTATGGTGATTTGGTAACGTTATTGATGTTTATTTTAGCCAGCGAGGTTGTTTATGTGTCTAACATTAACATCTTACGCTGTTAACTGAAAATGACTGGGTTTAATTTTTGGTTTCCAGATGTACTTCCAATCACAAACAAGAAACCGTACATGTTTAGGCATGATCTGAGATCCATTATAGACTTCTTAAATGATTGTTGCACGTGATTCAGCGTGAGGCACCTCTTCGCCACGTCCTCATCCTGTAATAACAGATGACTTGTCCACCTATATATTGTCCCCTTGTCTGCTTGTCACATTTGCACGTCAGTCTCTGACACAGGTGTCCCTTCGCCCACCTGACCCTTGTCACAGCAGGCCTGGGCTGCTCTGGGAGGATTTTACCTGCCAGAAGCCTCTGGGCGTAGCCTTATCAGTGTAGTGCACAGGGGACGGACAGTTATCACGGGCGTCTCATGTAACCAGCAAGTTAAACTAGTGACACATTTTTGGCTCTGTCACTGTATGTGTCACTTCAGTTTATTCTGTAGAACTTCTAGAGTATACCTGTCTACTTCACTTGATCTGGGACAATATTTCTGGGTTAAAAGGATTATTTTTACGTCAGATGAAACAAGGTACTTAACGAGGTAGGATATGTTTTTAATTATTACATGTGGGAGATGTTCACGTGTCTTATTGCCAAATTAGTAGCCTAACTATTGTAAATATAGGTTGAAATTATTTCACTTATTTACTTCAGTTTAATTATATTTAAAATTTTACTTATTTAAATGAAAAAAATTATATCTGAGCATACAGTAATTTAGAATAAATTAGTTTTATCATATATAATATTACGGAAATCTCTTATATAAATGGATTTATTTAGTACTCGCACTTTTGCTGTTAGATTTTATAGTGCTACAGGAGCGCGATTGTGTAATTCTAACTCATTTAAAACGACCTTTGGAACTTTACATACTGTTGCTGCCTTTACCATATGACTGTGGAAGGTAGAAGTAGCTACACTTAAAAGTGTTTTTGCATATAGGCTCATTGGCGTTTTCAGACTGTTTTAGAGCTTTGTGTTTGACAAATAGAAATTTGCAAACAATCGCTTTCGCTTGAGGACGTAACCATAGCAACTGTACGCTGCTGGAGAGCTTTCAGGTATCCGTGTGGGATTGTATATCGACAAAAGATGGCACGTATTGCTCTTATTTATCACTTAATCACTTTATTGTAGATTTACATTTCATAAATATATCAAATAAATTGTTTTCTTGTTTTAAAAAGTCCATACGATAGTAGACATTTGGTTTGGGGCGCCAACAGATAATTGAGGTTGCCGAGATACATTAAAATGAAAACTGGCAGAAAGAATTCCAAAACATGTCTTATGTCTTTTTTTTTATGTGACGTTACATAATTTGTATATGTAATGTATAATTTGATGAAGTGTAGGAAATTAGTCACTTTTTCATATTTAAATGATTGTTTCTCAGGTAAGGTTTTAAAATGTTCTCTTAAGAATATGTATCTACATTCTCCTATCTTTTCAGAGCCTTTTTCCTATTTTAGTCACTTTAGTATTTCATCTTCCTTTCTCCAGGGATTACAGATATGCGAAATAAGTCAGACTTCTGCTAAAACTGTTTACTGTCGCAATGCCAGGATTTCTCCCCATCTTGTTTTTCACTGACATTTTTCCACTGCCTTGATCTTTCTGGATATCATGTGTTAATGCCAAGATTTTTCTCTCTCTCTCTCTCCGTCTCTCTTTCACTCTCTCTCTCCCTCTCATCTAGATTAATAAGTAATTCCATGGAAGCACAGAGAGGAACATCCACCTGTTCTGCTCTCCATGCCCTCCCCCATTTCCCTCTTTCCTTTCGTGAAAACATGACTCGTGAGTTACACCAACAAAGCTCTATATGGACTAGGATTCATTGCAACGGTTGGTAGATCTCTCACTGAAATATATGGAACAACATGACCTCTCTTTTGACTGCGGGTGTTTTATAATAAGAAGCCTGCTGTGGATTATGAAAGATCAGATTAAGGAGAATAGAGTCTGGACTTGTGAGGGGTAAGAACCACAGGAACCATTTCTGGATCAAGACCCCAGGCACCAGCTTCGTATATGCAGGCCAGCATGGCACCCAAGAACGCTGTCACAGAGTCCGTTCCAGTGCTGGAAATGGCAGTCGTACAAGAAAAGGATTCAAATGGTGGACAGAATACAGAGAAGGAGAAAGAGAGGGAAGTGGAGATGTCAGAGGACTCGGCCAGTGAGGATTCGGTAAACCACATCCCAAAGCGGTTATGGGTCATGCACGGTGCCGTCATGTTTGGGAGGGAGTTCTGCTATGCGATGGAAACAGCACTAGTCACTCCTGTGCTGTTGCAGCTAGGTCAGTAATCAACCGTTTTCCCAACAAACCTTTTGACAACTTAAATCAATTCATTTCCTTCATATGTCTGTAGACAGAAAGTCCTAATTTATCCCTTAACATCTCATTCCAAATCTTTATCTCTTTATCGTTTTTGAACGTCAGTGGGTTCTAATGTTGTTTTGGACCCTATTGACTTTCATTCTTCAAAATATCAAAAATATCTAGGCTATGATGAACATTTTATATAATTTTGCTGCACTATTTTGTATATAGTGACAACATTTTGATCTTTTAAGCATTCTTTAGATGTAGATAAAACATTAAAAAGGCTGATGCTACCTCAACAGGCATGCACACTTATCTATAAATAGAGGGTTAATGGGTAATTTAGTGTTTTTAATTCATCCTAGGCTTAAGGCCTCTATTCATAATCATTGAACAGGGACATTCCTTTGGATTTGGTAAAGATTCCCTATTGTGCCAATGCCAACCCTGTGTCATAGTAATAAGATGGAGGGATGTTTGTTTCCACAGTAGCATGCAAAAATGGACGAGGTAGCGTTTGCATGGAATGCAGAGAATGTGTGAGTGTGCGCATTTCTCTTTCTCTCCGTTTTCCGTCTATTTTGAATAAGATCAATGTCAATAGATCCTCTCAGGAAACTACAGGGTTAATATAACAAAAGGTTTGAATTGCTCTAAAGGCCCTCTGATCTCATACCAAAAGCAGTTTTAGTAGATTTAATGGCTGAACGTATCTTAAATATCCATCCACTAAACTCTGAAAGGCCATTTCCTCCAAAAAAAAATTAGCTTATCGTAACCTAAAACAATCAGTTTATGTCGCTTTAATGTGCATGTTTAGGCAAAATATATGTGTCCCTTAAAATCTCAAATGGCCTACTTGATAAAAAAAAAAAAAAAATAGGTGCAATTTTAAGTGTGGTTTAATAGACAATCAACCAGAGTCTGTTTTTAGAGTGAACAGGATAAAATTCTCTCCTGTTATACATTAAATGCCATGTGTATTGACAAAACCATCTCTTTAAGTTCTGGCCCTTGGGAGTTGTAACGCTGAGTGTTATTGCTTTATAATACAGGCTGATTACTTCATACTGCACCTAAACCTGATCCACAGAGGTTTGAATGCGGTTGGATTGTTTTTCATTTTTAAAGCTGAAGAGTTATGATCTGCAAATTTGACATGTGACATGTCTGTTGTCTGCACTTTCTGTTCTCACATTCTTAGTTGTCATCCCGCTACACACATGACCTTTAGTTCTTTTGCACGTTTGAACCTCTTGAAAAAAGGAGAAGTTTGACATTTAAGTTTCACTTGAGTAATCAATTGTTTGGGTTTTAGTATGTCATCAGTCCTGGCACGAGTTCTGCGTGCCAGACTCATGGAAAATTCCCTTAGCTGTTAAAACGATTTGCTATGAATCATCACAACCGAATAATCCCAAATATTCTTTTCAGTTTTCTCATGCCCTTTTTATTTACTCTGAGTTATCGCATTTGATAATAATTTTATTGTCAGAGGCAGTTTGATTGCTTCATTACTATGACACAATTTTAGTGTTGTAAATGACAGGTTAATGAACTGCAGACATGTTGAAACCTGCCTGGTTATGTTTCAACTGATGTGGGTTGCTTAAGTTGCCATATTGGTATATTTTATCAAAAAGTGGTTATTAAAAAATATAGTTTTGATCTCCCTGAACCTTGGAATTGAATTGATCCCCATCCGTTTCTTCTTGCAGGTCTCCCGGAGCAGTATTACAGCTTAACCTGGTTCCTCAGCCCTATTTTGGGTTTAATTTTCACTCCTCTGATTGGCTCAGCAAGTGACCGTTGCACTTTGAAATGGGGTCGGAGGAGACCCTTCATTTTGGCACTGTGTGTAGGAGTGTTAATAGGAGTGGCCTTATTTCTTAATGGATCTCTTATAGGTAATTATTTTATATATTTATATAATATTTAAAACATGCACAGATATCTACAGAATTATAAGTCACCATTGTTTAAATAGGAGGCCCTTGACTATATATTTTCTATTACACATACATATTTTTGCATTTTATAAATGATTGGTCCTTATTTTAATCTTTGTGTCAAACAGGTCTGTCTCTGGGTGATGTTCCCAGTAATCAACCGGTTGGGATTGTGCTGACCGTTGTTGGTGTGGTGGTTCTAGACTTCTGTGCTGATGCTTTGGATGGACCAATCAGAGCCTACCTCCTGGATGTGGCTGATACCGAGGAACAGGACATGGCTCTAAATATCCATGCTTTCTCAGCAGGTGTATATTCTGGGACTGGGAGTGATAAATTGATCTGAACTAGAAGAGACACTCTGTTCTTTAGCATCATACTTGAATCCCTTTCAACTCTTTAAAAAACCTCAGGTTTTAGAAGATAATTGTTCACTAGGAAAGGTCTAATCAGAATAAAAATTGTTCTATTCACGTGGAAAAGTATAAGTGATTATACAATATCATTCAACAGTTTGACTGTAAAAACATTTATATTATAAAAATATCAAGTAAATTCTTTTGAAAAAAATTAAGCAGCATAGCTACTTTCAACATTGATAATAATAAGAAATGTTTCCTGAGGGCCAAATCAGCACATCAGATTGATTTCTGAAGGATCATATGACGCTGATGACTAGAGTAATGGTTGCTGAATATTCATCTTAGCCATCACAGAAATTATATTTTAAATGATACTGGAAAAAACAGTTATTTACATTCGTAATTTGTAATAACATTTCTGTTTTTATTATATTTTTGATCAAGTGCAGCCTTGGTGAGCTTAAGAGACTTCTTTCAAAAACATAAAAATTGTAACTTTTAAACAGTAGTGGACTTAACATTATAATGGATGGTGATATTTTTTTAATTTGATATAATTCCTGTTTTTCAGGGCTGGGAGGTGCTTTAGGTTACATGCTAGGAGGGCTGGACTGGACCAATACCTTCCTAGGTCGAGCTTTTAAGGCCCAAGAGCAGGTCCTCTTTTTCTTCGCTGCCATCATCTTTATCATTTCTGCGACACTTCATCTTTTCAGCATCAAGGAGCATCTATATAACCCCAACCAGCCAGGGGTACTGAAGGATGAGGATGAAGAAAGACCACCTCCTGTCCAGCTCTATGGCAGCTTTCCATCTACTCGTCTCATACCTCAACTAGAACTGATCCCTGAGGAGGAGCCATTTTCAGCCCATGAAGATGACCGCTCTGAGCGGGATGTTTCAACAGACTTTCTAAACATCGACCTAGTACGGAGTAAAAGTGACTCGGTTTTAGCCATGCCAGATGCTACAGTAGAGCTTGACCCAGACTTGGACTTGGATCGCGATGGGCAGTTTCTGTACGACATCGAACCGACATTATTCCAGAACTTCCAGGGTCTACAAGATTATGGAACAATATTGGATTGCCACAACAACAGCCATGCAGGTCCATGCACCGACCACCACTTACAGATTTGCGATAGCAATGGGGAACATATCTGTGGAGCTGCCAAAACCATAAACGGAAGCTTTGCTGTTTCTGGAAATCCAATCACTGGAGCAGCGAATGCCGCCAATCAACCAGGCAAAGTCGGTTTACGTCCATCTGGCATCCCAGTGCGTCGCCGCACCCCTTCCTTCTACCGCCAGCCCTCCTTCACTTTCTCTTATCACGGACGTGTGGGCTTTCAATGGCGAAGACGCTACGGCAACATGGCTGGGCCGATCAAATCTTCCCGAAGCCTGAATGACATTGACAAAATCGATAGACGGCATGAACGGCGGAAGTTGCAGCTAAGTCGTGTTTCTGCATCCCGCAGAAATGAGGAGGATGAAGAGAGTGAGGATGGGGATGGCGGTACGACGGTCAAACTGCTCTGGTTGTCCATGCTGAAGATGCCTCCCCAGCTCTGGCGTTTGTGTGTATGTCACTTGCTCACCTGGTTCTCCATGATCGCACAAGCTGTGTTCTACACGGACTTCATGGGCCAAGTCATCTTTGAAGGAGACCCAACTGTAAGAAGAGTTCCTTATCCTGTCTTGTAATATAAATTATAGATTTAATTACAACGTAGTGCTGTCAAACGATTAATTGCGATTAGTTACTTTTAGTCTACATTGCATGCCATTTACTTTTCTAATATGGAGTGTCGATATGATACAGGCTCTATTTTACTGTATGTAATACTGAATATACTTGATATCCTATTGATGTTTTTCAAAACCAGGCTGCTGCTAACTCCACTGCCCTGCAGAACTACAGTAAAGGTGTGCAGATGGGCTGCTGGGGGCTTGTGATCTATGCAGCTACAGCTGCGCTCTGCTCAGGTGTGTGTTATCTTTATGTGTCGTATCTGAATAGAACATGGCTAATGATGAGGATTACATTTTTGTTTCGTCCAGTGGTGTGATCAGGTTTTAGTTCTGTATTTAGACACTCACATGACCACGTTGTGGAATAAGCAGATTTTTTTAGGGTGTGATACTTCTGTGATAGTATCTATCATTTCCTTCAGAATGTTGTTTTTCTTAGTTTCATATTTGCCTGCCATTTAAAATTAAAATTGTTGTAATTCTTTTACATTTTAAAGAATTAATTTATTAATTATTTTATATGAACCTTTTTGGATACAATTTCTATGTCGGTGTCCATTTTGAGTATTATTCAAACCAAATAATCAGAAACTTTTTATTTTTTCACAGATGTGCTCCAAAGGATCTTAAACAACTATGACCTAAGCATAAAAATCATCTATATGTTGGGGACTCTAGGCTACGCTGTGGGCACAGTAGTCATGTCCATCTTTCCAAATGTATATGTAGCTATGGTGATGATAAGCACCATGGGAATCATCTCTATGAGCATGTCATACTGCCCTTATGCTCTGCTGGGACAGTACCATGAAATCAAAGAGGTCTGTATCATTTTATTAACTCGTGTAACCAAATATATGATGTTACCAATAATTCAAACTACCATTCAAAAGTTCAGAATTATTGCAATTTAATTATTCATGATTTTCACTCACTTATACAGTAAAACCAGTAATATTGTGAAACATTGCATGTAATGTAATTTTGTCATTTAAATGTAATTTACTCTTTTGATCAATTTAAAGTGTCCTTCCTAAATGAAAGTATTAAAAAATCTTCCTGACCTTTTGAATGGTAGTGTGTATGATAAGCTCTTCCAGAATTCATCTTCACTGCCAGTAGCACTTGATTTGTGACAGCAGTTTTCCTCACAGCAGCAGTGTTCTCAATCAGCTTCTTTCATCTTTCTTTTACATTGTCATAGTACATTCATCACAGCCCTGGAAACTCACGACGAGGCTTTGGCATCGACTGCGCCATCCTGACGTGTCAGGTGTACATCTCTCAGATCTTGGTGGCGTCAGCACTTGGTGCAGTCATAGACGCTGTCGGTACGGTTAGAGTGATCCCCATGGTAGCAGCGGGAGGTTCATTTCTTGGTTTTCTTGCTGCGGCTTTCCTCGTCATCTACCCTGATACACTTGACGATGAAGATGATGACGATGAAGATGAGCAAGGCCCAAGCTCTGTTAAGTCAGAGGCTACCTCCAGTAACAGCACAGAGAAAATCAAGCAAATGCTAAGGAACAGTTCCAGCAAGCCAGAGGTTGAATCCTCAGGTTGAATGTTAGAACGTAAAATACTTGAGCTATTTAAGTACAAATCCCAGAATGCAGAAGCAAGTTAAGACGAAAGAACAAGAGGGACATTGTCTACCATTCATACACTCTCACATATGCTGAATGTAAATCTGTGGATATGGTACAGAGACAACCCTATTTGAGTCAAATATGTGATTTCTGAGATTATTTCTCAAGCTATTTATTATTTGTTCCCAAAATTTCCATTGTCTACACAAAAGTATGTTTCAGTTTTTAGTTTTAATTTTTTATAACCAGGTTTACGTCACTACATTTCTAATCATTTTTTCCACACATTATCATTTCACTTTACAAATTGACATTTAAATACTAGGTGCAAGTTTGCATTTTTTTTAGACTGATATTTTATCAGTGTTAAATTGTGTCTGATTATCGTTGTATTCCCCTCCTCAGCCTCATCATAAGAAACACTCAGGGGAAAGCTGAACGGCTGCTGCTTCTGAGCGCAAAACGCTCACGTCTGTTTAGACTTTAACTATGCACAATGCCAAATCATTTTTTTCTAATGATTCTAGATTTTGAGCAAGTCATTGTTTTTGAGAGTTGCCTTTAGTTCATAAACTTGATTTTCTTAGGTACACTATTTTGAGGTATGAAGAACACGGAGAGCTGAGACTCTGAGTAAGGAAATGACTTTGCTGTACAGCAGTGATTGGTGTGTGAAATGAAGAAGTGTGTTTAGCTGTCATGGCAATTTTTACTTGGGTTCAGCCTCCATCTTAAGTGATGACACTCCAATAGCGGCAGTATTTTTCACAGCCAAATTCATAATACTGTTCCAGTACTGTTGTGTAGTTTATAAACACAAGTTTTTGAGCTTGTTTCTTTTTCAAGAAGACAGGCCAAATATTTCCTTTACTAATTAGTCACAGAACCCCACTGGCCAAGAGTGGACTAACTAAGCTATGGCCTCGTATGCTCATAAATGTAGATTATATACATTGCTGGAAGTGTGACATCTGTACAGAGGTCAGTAGGCTGGTTTTGTATCCTGTTTTATCAAACAGGAAGTTTTTCTTTGTGTGTGCTTTTCATAAACAAGGTGAACACTTTTTTTTTTAAATCATTTTTTGTATAGGCCTATGTGGTACTGTTGTGACTTTTTTTTAGTGTTTGAACCGAATTGAAAGTTTATAATGGTTCCAGGTGTTTATTTTGAATTTGTGTTCAGTTTCGATAAAGAGAAAGTTTTACACTTTTCCCTGAGTGAATGCTTGTTTGTTTTGAACTGTAGCACAATGAAATGAATTGTATTGTGGTTGTTGACTATCCGTACGCACACCATATGCATGCACCACATAAAATGCCTCATTCATTCATTCATTCACCATGTGGCGACCATCCATAGTGACCAATAGATGGCGCGAGTACATAATGATACTGGGTGATAGATGTTACTAACAGTAGGCTATTTTAAGAAAAATTCAACTCGCTCTTAAAACACTTAATTATAGAGTGGTGGAACTATGATGTCACTTTGTAGGCGAAAACCCGGAAGCGAGTTAGCATTTTAGCACTTCCGGTTCCATCGTCCCAGAGTCAATGGGTTTTTTTGAATGGGATTTTGGTTAAATCCCTTAAATAAGGTCCGTGGTTCACACAAGCTCAAGATACTTTCACGTTTCGTTCTACGACATAAAACACACCAGTGATACCCCACTCATGATTTTTTTAAGCTGTTACGTTTCTTAAAAAAGACAGTTGTTAACAAGTTGCTAAATGGGACTACAGGCACTGTCGGAAACATTACACGTCATCACGCCGAACAGTTTATCAATTTACAGTATTTTCCAGTTGTAGTATAATGTGTAATACAATTAATTTTAGAATAACCAATGAATAGTTTCCCACATTTTATATTGTTGTTCGACAATGGTTTTTTTGCTTTGCCCCGAAGTGCAACACAAGTCTTCGGATGGAAGATGCTCGTTTTAGGCTCACTGAAGCGGAGACTCTAGGTTTGTACCATAAGGTAAACTCATATTACGATTATTACATGTAAACACCACGTTTGCCAGCTTTACTTGGTGAAAGTGAAACTTTAATGATGTATAGTGGTTAAAGACACGTTAAAATTAAATGTTTACGGCCACATGAAGCTGTTAGAAAGCGTATAGATTGAGGATTTCCTAGAAGCGAGGATAAAATAACATTTTGTGTAACCACCCTAACAAAATGAGAGCTGAAATGTGGTACTTCGTTCACTAAAATAAGTTTAATCTTACCATATCCAAAAACTCGCTCGCTCTGCTGTTATTTAAAAGATTAAATATGCCGCGATACGTTTTTAATTCATATTAATCAAGGATTTATTGACTTTTAATGCACCTTATTTCGAAATGTACAGAAATACGTGCTTTAAATGTCCTTTAGTTAAGATTATTTCATTTATTCACTATACTATTTATTACTAATGTCTCATTTCAGTTTTAGTTTGGCTCTAGTTTTGTATTTATTCCAGTTTATATGAAACGGTTCATGTAGCATGGATTAAAATTCATATACAGAGTAAATCCTTCTCACTGAACGTGTTAAAAATAAGTTTGAAAATGTTGTCGGGAGCGTGGTGGTGGTGACGCTGAAGGCGAGCGACCGTGGTGCTGTAGTTCGTTTATAGCCTAAGTTTAGCTTTTCAGTTCTGGCGCTTTTATTTAGGCTTCAAAATTCGTCAAAGTTATATTATTTTGTGAAGATTATCTTGATGGACAAAACATGTAAGTTTCATGAACTATGACTGAACACAGAGCTTATTTTTTGCGATAATCCAAAAGCCTATGGAAAAATCCTATTGGCTTTTTGTCGAGGGAACCAGTTTCATGCTAACAGCCGATCCGCCTACAAAGTGACGTCATAGTTCCCCCACTCTATTACCGTGAAGTTACATTGAACGATTTCTGCATTGTTTTACGAAAGAATTTCCATGGGAAATCAGTTGTACAGAGTGAAATCTTACAAAATAGGCCTATTGGCACTTTTCAAGAACAGGGTAAAAAATAGGGCTTGAAGCTATTTTTTTATTACTATTATTTCAGCAATTAGTCAGTGAAAGGAGATGCTTAACCTTCAGAAAATGTTGTTGAGGGTAACAAGTTTTTTCTTCTTCTTTTTTTACGAGATGTTTTTGTAGGATTCTGGCGCTAACTAGACCTTTGTTGAAGTGTTTGGATATCTGATGTGTTTAAAAGCTATTTTTCTTGCTAGCTTTATTTTATGTTAGTTTATCAAATAAAATCTAATGTTTCTCACAACGAAATACAGGATTTATGCTCCTCTTACATTTACATTTATTCATTTAGAGTAGACGCTTTTACACAAATATAAATATTCTAAGCAGGATACAGTTAAAGGGATAGTTCGAAAATTAAAATTCTGCCATCATTTACTCCTTAAGCTGTTTCTAAGATTCTTTCATCTTTTGTACACCAGAAGATATTTTGAAGAATGTTGGCAACAGTTCACGGATCCACTGATTTCCATAGTAGGCCTATGGGGGAAAAAAATACAACTTGAACAACTTGAGGGTGAGTTAAATGATGACAGAGCTTTCATTTTTGGGTGAACTATCACTTTAAATACTCGAAAGATGAGTTTTCGGGAGTTTTTTTTTTTTTTTTTTGAGTAGGCTACTGTCTGTTCGGACAGATTTTGCATAGAGGTGCGGCACTTTCAGCCGAAATCACAGCACAGGCACTGTGTAACGTTAGGCTACTTGATTTCATCTTTCGGCGGCCCAATTATAAATCAGGATGTTTGTGCAGATTAACATCTCGGAAGGGAGAGCTGGTTATGTAGTCTTAATGGACCGCGTTTCGGTCACATTTCATATTCATCCCGTTTTCTGACAACAGAAACGTCGAAGGTTGCTTGTAGTCGTACCCCATGTGCTATTTAATAACTGAAGATATCTGAATAAACAACAGCGAGTGAAACTGGAGTGGCGGAAGGATGATCACCGAAGCGATGTAAGCAGCTTTTAAAATACTGTTATGCTTTTTCTGAACTTTATAAGTCCCTTATATATTGTAACGAAACACGAAATCACAAACAAGGCCGCGCACATTTCTGTTTATTTGCTTCCCCTTACGCCCTCTGCTGGAGAACATGGATACTGCACACCTGCACATTCTTCTTTATAAAATACTGTCCATTATACATGATGGGGAACAGTAATTAACATTTTATTCTCATTTACATTTAGAGAAAGTGTTAGCTCAGTTACTGTGAACTAAAGTGTGTTGAGTTTATTATAAATATTGTCATCAAGATTAACACAAGCCACTCACTCTACCTTTTTAAAATATCCTTTCAAGAAGTCTTAAAGATCAAATCGTATATTCATCATCGATGTATGATAAAACAGAGGAGCCAGGCTGTAACGGAAATCACAGAGTTGTTCTAATATCACTGAGACTCGGAGAAAAACACCTAAAACCAGAGCTACATAATTGTCTAAAAGCTCTGGATAAAAAGCAACTGTCAAATGTGCTGTAGTCCAGTGGTTAAAGATCTGAGCTGGAAACTGGATGACTGTTCAGTGCCACCAAGAGCTGATCCATCAGCTAACACTATTGTGCCCTTAAGAACTTAATGGCAGATTGAAGTATGATGAAATCTTCATCTTTTAGCTAACATCTCAATCATCTTTGGTCCTTCAGTCCTCAGGTCTGGGGAAAAAAAGATATAGAAGCCTGTGAATACTGCAGTAACACACAATTTCCTGTTTTAGATGATCAGTTGATGTTTGTCATTAGAAAATAATCTTTAAACTCATCATATCAGGAAATTTGTGTTCACAAACCCTAATTTCTTCAAGCTCCTCAAAATAGGTCAGTCTGGCTGAGCCGTGTTCTGATGGCTGTACATATCGGACTGAACTGTAAACTGTTGGCAGTGTAGCAGAGTCAGGCACGATCACAGTATTTTGTACAATCACACTAGGTCTGTTTCTGTCATAAAACCAAACGTCGTCTTGATGGTGAGCCACTCTTTGCTGAAGGACCGAGATAGAGATTAGAACCAATATGGCACATTTGTTTCACATCCATGTGAACACATTTCATCCTTTCAGCATGTTGAGATGGAAATGTTTTTAACCTCTGGATAAGTTGTTTCTGATGATCTGCAGCAGTCACAACATCTATAGTTGGCGGTGGAAGCGACAATTGCAGAGAGAATGCAGATCAGAATATCACAGGCCACAAGGGTCATCGCAGCCCAGAGAGGCTGAAGAAATTGTCAGAAAATGCACATGGTTGATATAAACATGAAGGACAATTTAGTTTTAATGGCATAATTAGGTGAAACCAACTGCAAGTTGACCATACTGATGTTATGCAACATGAATATAAATTTTAAAGCATGCAGTCTCTATGACTGACCTTGCGTTCAGCAGTATGAATAAAAATAGAAATAGAGTTCGTTATGGCACTGAAGAAGTTCAGTTTGTTTTCTCTTTCTTTTTCATGTTGTGATTTAGGTACAAAGTAGCTTATGAGACTCCACCTCCTAAGTGAAACTTACGTAGAACATTTTTCTAAGTCTGAGTTTGGGCTGTCTTAACCTGTACAGTAGGCAAAATATATCTCTTTGTTTTTAATGCTCTTTGCAGTTGCTCTTGATAAAATGTCATGAAATACCAAACATTTAAATGAGCTGGCAGAGACCATTTTGATAATGTTTTATGTATAATAAAGCACCTTCAGTAAAATGGATAGACAATAATAGAGAAGAAGACCACTAGAGCATCACAGACCATCAATAAAATGTGAGTCACACCCTGGGTGAATATTAAAGGCAGGAGGATTATGAACTAAAACACATTTTTGCATTTAAACTTGAAACTTCATTCATTAGCAATCACATGAAATGTGATGGAGAAAATAGATGTTATGGCATTGAGGTAGTTTAGAGATTGTGAGGCTCTGATTTGAAATGAGAAAGACTCTTTAGGCAAATAAATAACAAAAATCTCAAGTATAATGTATTGTATTCTTTTATTATTACTCTCATTTAAATAAAATGAAATGTAAAACGCTTAAAAGATTCAGGCAAACCCATCGTGTGGTATGTTTCTGTCCAGCTAACACCATCAAAGATCCAATTAAAACTGACTGAAGTGAGGAAAATATATTATTTAATATTTGCTTAATGCGCAATCTTGCTCTGACACTGAAAAGACTTATAATGATAGGCTAGATGCCCAGAATGTAAAATAATCCTTTCCAGATTAAGGTGAACACTGCTATGCCTAATAATATTTCCAAACCCTGTAAAATATGAAAGATGGTGAACGTTTCCACATTACCCCAAAATTAATATTCTATCAGGAAAACAAACATCAAAGTGTGACAGTTTGCATTACCTCAGGACCTCTGGCCTGATCTTTAGGAATTTAGACACCACATACTGGTCAAATGGTGATGCTGGCTACTGAAGAGAGCTGGTCCATGATCATATTTAGACATCTTTAAATGCACTAAGAGAAATATGTGTTGGAATGGGAATTTAGTTAGATTTCAGTTACTTAACAAGTACATTATGGGAATTATGTTAATTTTGGTCTTTGGAATCTGCACAACAAAACTGCAAATCTTATCATCATGATGTTGGTTCTTTATATAAAATGTAGTATTAAAAGTATAAATTTTATTGAGTACAGAATTGACTGCACGTTCATGTTCAGTCGACTGTTAAATTGTATGCTAAGTGCACAATGTATGTGTTGTTAATTGAACATATACACATTAGGCCAAATATGCTTTATAAATCTTATAGTTAGTACTTGCCACTGCTACATGTCGCCAAGAAAGCTGATCATTTGCACGTGTTTTTAAGCCTTTCCAGTTTAAACATGCAAGAGATTTTAAAGGATTCAGGCACAAGATGTGAAAGAACTCAACCGTGTACTCGCGCACTGTTTTCGGTGTGAACACAGAGAGCCGCGCCTCAGAAAGCGTGCAAAAACATAATTGAGTTCTCTTTTGCATCTTCTTGCACTTGAACAAACAAATACACCTTGCCAATTTAAACATGCAAGCAAAAAATACTGTGAAAGAGCCCAATTCAGCACTTACGCACTGTGTTCTGTGCGCATGCAAAGAGCTGCGTTTCAGACTGTCAACATTGAATTGAGTTTTGCCTCTTCTTGTACTTGAATGGACAAATGCGTTCAAAATTATGTCGAAATACACAACTTAGCGAGTATTCTTGAAAAAACTGTCAGTTATGCCTTAAGTGAATGTCATCAGTTTGAGAAAGAAATCAGATGTGTATCATTATATAGGATCCATGCGTCTTAAAGTGACCATGCCTAATTTGCTAGCTGCTGTTGGTGTCCTTAATGTTAATCCAAGAAAATAAAAGAGAGAAAAATCACTCACTCTTGACTGAATTACTTTGTAGTTTTAACAAGAATTAATCTGGATTTAATTTATACAGCAAAGACTATGCAATGATATTTTACATTTGATTATTCGGTTTCTGTACCTGAGCACCTACATATCTGAAAAACAGTTAAACATTTTTTAATTTGTTCTATTTATTTTTTTGCGCTATTTAAACAATTTCAAGTAGGGCCCACAGTACAACCTGCACCGGGGCCCCACAAACCCCAGCTACGGCCCTGCTTACTTTGACTTTGACTTTGACTAAAATCAAAAATTCTGTCAAGCTAACATAGGATGTGTTTTTGTGAACAGTTTTATTTAATGTAATTTTGATATTTCTGGATATTTGTATACACTGTACACTAAACTTTTGTGTCATGGATGAGTGTATAGTGGTGAATGGGAGACTAATTTTATGTATTTATTTATTTTAAATATATATATATATATATAGAGATTGATTACAGCAGTCCAATTTACAATCTCTCTCTACTAATATAACAGTGCATAAATATCTCAATACGAATACAAATATCTTAATATTTTCTTAACATTATACTTATTATTCTATTATTATACTACTGTATTATACTTATTACACTTACAAAAATTACAATTACACATTACACATCCCTTATAAATATCTTAATACAAGTACAAATATCCTAAAAATCCTTAACACAAATATCTAGAGCACATTATAAATATAAATAATGCCACTTCAAGGTGCCAGGTGCTACCAGGACGCAAGACACCAAGGCCAAAGTGGAGGGATGGAAAGGCCACTCATGTCAGGCTGCCAGACACAAAGCCAACAAAAGACAGAAAACAACAGAGTAGCCAAGACAGGGAGTTGTTTTTTGTTGCTCTCCATGTCTTACTCCACGACCTGAAACAACAACGTAAATCACTGTTATTTATCTAATATAGCCTATTACATTTAGAGTAAATTTGACTGATTATATGAACAAACATTTAGCAAATCTTAGACTCTAATCTTAGTACCATAAACCAGTCATGGAGCTGCATCTCCTCCAGGAGAAGTCTCCGCTGCGGATCAGGCTGCAGACAATCGTGGATCATCTGGCAGCATTCTGTTAAAAAGATGAGAGAGATGTCTGATTATTAACTTATATGTTAAACCTTTTATATTTAGATTTCAAATCGTATGCTTTCATATTTAGAATTCAAATTGTCCAACTTTGTTCTTTGTTGAAGATCTCACCTTGTGACAGGTCAGGGTCAGACCAGTCATTCTTACTGATCCTGTGCAGGTCTTTCTCATCTGGATAATACCCACACACCATCACGAACAGCAGGATCCCCAAAGACCAAACTGTCGCCGGCTTTGCGTGGTACTTGCCGACGACATCAAACTCCGGTGGACAGAATATTTCTGTGCCTAAAGATTAGAGATTTTGATATTTAATGCATTTCTATAGCAGGATGTGTTTCGGTGAGTTAAACAACCCGCTAGCAAATCATCAAACATACTATCGAAGGCCACGTAGGCGGAGTCCTTCATGAGCGTGCCGCATCCGAAGTTGATCAACTTGACTTCCAACGTGTCTGGGTTCACCTGGAGGTTCTCCAAATTTATATCACGATGGAAGACGCCACGCTCACAGCAAATGTTAGTGGCATGAATGACCTGCCACATAACATGTCTTGCCATCTTCTCATCAAGCTTTCATCTGAGCTTCACAAAATTAAACATGCTCATGCTGGGCATGGGCCGCTCCGAGACCATGACGTAGTGGTCCGCGTCGTCCTGCCAGTACAGGAGTCTGATTATCTGCGGTATGCTGGAGCCCTTATTGGCCAAGAGTGTCAGGCCAATCTCTACGGGGAGGCGTTTTGGATGACCAGGCTAAAAGAAAGAAGATATGATGCTTGGATGGAGGTGCTTTCTCAAATGAACATGGTAGAAACGGGAAACAGTGACTGAGAAGCAATAATATTTAGAGCACAGGCTACTTACAACTCTGATAAATGGCATATTTGGTGTCTTGTCAACAATTTTCACAGCCACCTGTTCAACAAAACAAAGAAATAACAATTTGCATGTGCACAGAGATCATTCCAGACACGAATACTGAACAGGTATTGAAAGTTTTGTTTGTTTAAAAAAAAAAAAAAAAGAAAAAAGAAAAAGAAACCTTTAGGCCATCCTTGCATCGAGTTCCTGCATACACACAGCCATAGCCTCCTTCATCCAGCTTGTGGCCAAATTCATATTGCCAGAAAATGTGTCCTATTTAAAGATAAACAAATGTTGAGCATGGATTTTTATGCATTTTATAATTTGTAATTACATTTTACTTACTAATTCCTATTTATTATTCTTACTGTTGTCTGGCTCCTCTGCTTCATTATCTTCAGTGGAGCTAACTGGATTTTGGACGTCCTGAGGTTGGAGGACATCCTGCTCCAGCTGTTCCTCAGGAGCAGGGAGGACTTCAGAGACTGGAGCTTCTCTAAGATCATGAATGTCACAAATGAGGCTCCCGTACCGCCTCCTGCGGGCCATCAGAGGGAACTCTCACCAGAATATTGACTGATTCTCATTCGGACTCCAATTCCCATCAGCCCACATACCTGGGACTGAT
>JAFVLL020036098.1:15000-20375 GCA_021397915.2 Tor tambroides | reverse complement strand
TTGTTGGCGTGCATATGATACGCATTTTTCACGTGCATATGATACAAAATTTGTTTGCGTGCATATGATACGCATTTTTCACGTGCATATGATACGAAATTTGTTGGCGTACATATGATACGCATTTTTCACGTGCATATTATACGAAATTTGTTGGCGTGCATATGATACGCATTTTTCACGTGCATATGATACAAAATTTGTTTGCGTGCATATGATACGCATTTTTCACGTGCATATGATACAAAATTTGTTTGCTTGCATATGATACGCATTTTTCACGTGCATATGATACGAAATTTGTTTGCGTGCATATGATACGCATTTTTCACGTGCATATGATACAAAATTTGTTTGCTTGCATATGATACGCATTTTTCACGTGCATATGATACGAAATTTGTTGCCGTGCATATTATACGCATTTTTCACGTGCATATTATACGAAATTTGTTGGCGTGCATATGATACGCATTTTTCACGTGCATATGATACAAAATTTGTTTGCGTGCATATGATACGCATTTTTCACGTGCATATGATACAAAATTTGTTTGCGTGCATATGATACGCATTTTTCGCGTGCATATGATACGAAATTTGTTGCCGCGCATATTATACAAAATTTGTTGGCGTGCATATGATACAAAATTTGTTGGCGTGCATTTTATACGAAATTTGTTGCCGTGCACATTATGCGAAATTTGTTGCCGTGCATATGATACGCATTTTTCACGTGCATATGATACAAAATTTGTTGGCGTGCATTTTATACGAAATTTGTTGCCATGCATGAGATACGAAATTTGTTGCCGTGCATATTATACGAAATTTGTTGCCGTGCATATTATATGAAATTTGTTGGCGTGCATATGATACGCATTTTTCACGTGCATATGATACGAAATTTGTTTATTTGTTTAATGTTTTATTTGTTAGGGACAGATACAATAAACACAGATGAAACTGAAATAACAGTCATTGTTGCCGTGCATATGATATTCATTTTTCACGTGCATATGATACGAAATTTGTTGCCATGCATATGATACGCAGTTTTTGTGTGCATACGATATGCATCTACAACACAACCCTAATCCTACCCTTTGCGTAGCATATGCATGCCAAAGTCAATTTTTGTGTATCAATACCACAAGTTTTTGTTTTTATTTGGCGTAGTATTTATACGCACTTTAATGAGATCAGGTTGCATTATCACAAGACCGACAACATTTATGATTAAAACAAAAATCAAAACAAATATCTGCCAATGGGTCAGAAATCAACGAGAAATCAGGTTTTCATTCCCCACTGACAGATATTTGTTCTTGATTTAAGCATAAACTAATTTTGTTCAATTTCTCAGAAAATAAGACTTCATACATTCATTTTGCTTCTCAATGTGTTTTGATTTAAGGAGGTTTAGATATTTGAACTAGAAAACAAGGCAGAAATACTGAGGAAGAAAATCATTTTTTTGCAGTGCATGCAACATTTAATGCCATGACTTTATGAATAGACCAATTCAGGGAAAATAGAAAAAGAAGAACACACTGTAAAAATGTTGGTGCAATTAGAGACAACTTAATCATTCAGCAGTCATTATTAAAGAGCAGTTAAGAACTATAACTATAATTTCAAGTAATCAAGTGGAACTACTTGCAAATACTTTTGTTTTACAATATGCATTCTTAATCATATGCCAGATATTCTGAAAATGGTCTCCCACATGTCAGTAAGTTATTAAATTAGGCCTATACAAAAAATGCCATTAAATTACATAACTATAGTTAGGCAATTTTTTTGTAATAGGCCTAATTTCATGATTTTCTGACAAAGTATGTATGATGTTGCCAGTGTTGGGGAGTAACTAGTTACATGTAACTGCATTACATAATTTAATTACAAAATAAATGTAATTGTAATCAGTTAAAGTTACTAAGAAAAAACATGTAATTAAATTACAAAGTGGGTCACTTATTTATTTTTCACACACACCCACATACAGATTTAATTGATTTCTTTCATAAATTGCATTGAGTGCTCTAAAACATGAGACACCAATGTTTCAGGAGTTTAGGACACAGAAAAAGGCACATTTATTCAATAACTCAGTATCTCAAAGTAAGCCTGATTTTGTGGTGGCTGTGCATTAAAATTAAATTATTATAATCTTAATTCAAGTGATGAAGAATTTCAAAGGTCTGACAGTAATCAGTGTTGAATAGGTTAACCCTGTCTAGTTTACATGTTTGAAAATTAGTAAGTTGAAAACATTATAAAAGTAATCAGTTACATTACTTTAAATTACACTACTTGTTACATTTCAGACAGTGTAACTTGTAATCTGTAACCGATTACATTTTCAAAGTAATCTTCCCAACACTGGATGTCGCATCACTCCTAGATAACAAAAAAATGTTCCAGTTACGTAGGCTACTATATTCGTAACACTTTTAATAATTTTATGACTTACTGGGAAACTGACAAGTAACTACAATGTCATGGGATGTAATTTCATTACCGTCAAATTACATATTCTTTTAATATGTTCTAAAGCCAATGTTATATATATATATATATATATATATATATATATATATATATGTATGTGTGACCCTGGCGCACAAAAGCAGTCTTAAGTCGCTGGGGTATATTTGTAGCAATACATTGTATGGGTCAAAATTATCCATTTTTCTTTTATGCCAAAAATCATTAGGATATTAAGTAAAGATCATGTTCCATGAAGATATTTTGTAAATTTCCTACCGTAAATATATCAAAACTTAATTTTTGGTTAGTAATATGCATTGCTAAGAACTTCATTTGGACAAATTTAAAGGAGATTTTCTCAATATTTTGATTTTTTTGCACCCTCAGATTCCAGATTTTCAAATAGTTGCATCTCAGCCAAATATTGTCCTATCAATTATTGAAAAATTGACCCTTATGACTGGTTTTGTGGTCCAGGGTCACATATAAACTATTTCTTATTGCTGAACTGTTAAGGTTTGTGAGTTCCCAGCATGCATTGCATCATTGGTCAATTTTGCATTAATGTTTTATTTGTGTGCTGTTTGCTGACTTCATTTAAGCTTTTGCTGTTATTTTGTCATATTGTTAGTTATTTGTTTTGTTGTGATGTAAAGAGCTCATCTTTTTACATTTTATGATTGGCACGTTCTTCAGATTTGTTGAGGCCTACAGTATATTCAACCATTTAAAACTATATTCTAGATATCTTTGCTTTGGAGGATGATTGTTCCTTTACAAACAAGGATAGCATAGTTCACTTCAGATATTAAGTGTCCTATAAATCTATTTATATATGGCTAATAAAACAATAAATTAATGTTTTGTGTTACTAAGTTAAAATATGCTGACCTGGTGTTGCCTTGACAAATATATTGGCTGAAAGAAGCATTTTGTATTTAGTAAATGAACGAACTGACAAAACAAAAGTAGTGTTACTTAGTACAATTTAGCGCTATCAAACGATTAATTGCATTCAAAATAAAAGTTTTTGTTTGAATAATATGTGTGTGTGTTCTGTGTATATTTATTATGTATATAAAAATACACACACATACAGTATATATTTTGAAAATATTTTGATGTATTTACATGTCTATATTTATATTCATATTTATATTATAAATAAATATATTTAATATATAAAAATAACATTTTTCTGAAATATATACATGCATGTGTGTATTTATAAAAAAATATACACAATACAAATACATATATTACGTAAACAAAAACTTTTATTTTGGATGCGAATGTAAAGAGAACGTAAAAATCTTGGATTTTTATGTTTAACCATTTTTTTTTTTTTTTTTTTTTTTTTTTTTTACAGTGACGCTTATCTTCGCCACCGCAAAAAAAATAAAATAAGGCAACTTTTTAACTCATAATTCTCACTTTTTTACTCAGAAATGCAAGAAAAAGATGCAAACCAAAAATTGCAACAAAAAAAAGTCATAATTGTGAGCTAAAACGTTGCAAGTACCTTCATCTTATTTTATTATTCTGTGGCAGCTTCTGTACAAACCTGAAGGAGCTTCATACGCTTTCCTCAAACTAGAGCAATCAGGATCAGCACTGGTGGAGGGAAAACTGGACTCATATTTCCTTTTAGCAGAACGGCTCTGCGTCGGTCCTGATTCGCAGGAATCCGCTCTTGTTTTAGAGTCTGAAACCGATGCAAAGGACTGTGCTTCTGAAGAGTCTGTATGATCACGGTTTCTACTGGAGTCTGTGATGCTTTTGGCCTCCATTGTGAGTCTGGATGGTTGTGGTTGAGTTAGTAGATTATTCCTGCTCCTGACTCCTGTGCATCCCGTCTGCAGAGCCAGACGGTCAATGCGGATTTTGAGGAGAGGGTTTGGAACTGGTTTTGAGCTCTGGGTAAAAGGGACGCCAGTAAATGGGTCGTTGGGTAAACGACCCCATGTGGCTTCTCTCTTGTGGTACTCCTCTAGTGTGCTGTTATCGATCACCATTCCACTAGGCAAGATCATTGGGAAAACCATGAGCTCTTGTGTTAAGGGATCGAGGAACTCCTCTGGAATTGGGATTTCGGTTGGGACTGGATCTGGTTTGGGAGGTACGATGGAAGTATGGTGTGTTTTTTGCAAGCTTTTCAGATGTGCATCCCAAATCTTTTCTAGTTCAGATGCATGACAGCAGCGAGAAGGCAAAGCCCAGACGGCGAGCGACTTGATGCCGAGCGCTGATGCTGCGCCGCTGTAGGGAATACTGACTCTAAGCTGAGCGACCGATCCGAGCGACCCGCGTCTCCAAAGCTCCTGGGTTTTCGCTCCAGCCGGCGTCTGCGGAGGAGCATCGGAAAACGGCGCTCGAGGTTTAAAACCAGGGTTGAGGAAACACACCTGTAGCTCCTCTTGCAAATCACAACGAGACACGAGTTCAAACCGATCGCCGTCTCGCTCTGAACACGTCAGGATCTCCAGCCTTCGCGAGGATCGGCCCTGATCCATTCCCCACGGCCAAAGCTCAACGTCCAGCCGACACAGCTCCATCTTGACCTGGAAGCTCAGCGTGACGTGGACAGGAGGCCGGAGGAAGTACTCCAGCTTGAAACCCCTCCGGCGTGCGATCGGATCCGCCGAGAGAAGATTGGAGGCATCGTAACCGTCGGCGCACAGCTGTCAGCACGGCAAAAAACAAGATGTTGAAGGACCAATGACAATATGAAACCACGTATAAGATAGTCACAGACGTGTGTTCTTGTGTAGAGAACATTGCAAGGTCGGCTCAGACGCACACAAGACACAATGTAGTCAGAGATGAACCCTGTGTTACTCACTATCAGGTTATTTAAAGGAATTTCAGAGAGGGGTTTTAAA
>JAFVLL020036098.1:0-10000 GCA_021397915.2 Tor tambroides | reverse complement strand
TTCGTGGATCTTTTGATTCAGATCAGGACTTTTGTGCTTACAATGGTTTAGTCTCAACCTCAGACGTCACGCCCACGGACCGCTGGCTAAACGTCTGATGCATACGGCACACAAAAGAGGAAACACTTCAGGAGTTTCGAAGTCTTCATCGGATTGGCTGAATTATACAGGATTTCCAGGAGACATGTGTGTCGCGTTCTTTAATGTTCCGCCTGGAAACAAAGATGCCGTGACGAAACAGGCATCTCCTCATGAAAGAAGAAAGCCGTTGTGTTTACAACTGTGACGACGAGCGCTTATCAGGATCAACTAAACACTGGTTTTTCAAAAGTATGTGAAATATTCAAAGTGTGCGGCATAGAATCTTTAAAATACGTCCGAGAGTTTATTTTTATCCGAGAGTAAATTTACACACCGGTCTGTTATTGTGGCGACATTTCCACGCCCCGAAACGTGACGCTGAACGAAACGAACTGTGATTGGTTGTTTGACATGTCTGTCAAACGGCCTCGTGGGCGGGCCTTGGCCAATGATAGCTGCCATGGATTCCATACCTTCGCTATGCAAGACTAACAATGGTTTAACAAGGCCTATAGTAACCTCTTTTTTCACCTTAAGAGAACACAAGATGAATATAGAGATGCAGTTTTCACTGCTTTAGGATTAACAGAACTTTAGATAGTTTCCATGTACTTGTCTAGATCAACTTTGGGTAAAGAAAAGAGAGGTTTAGAGACAGATTTTTGTTTATGTATGAGAAATTTAGCTAGCAGGAAACACAACTTAAGTTCTATCTTCCTAAAATAGTAAAACAATCCAAAGAAATCATCTTTAAAACAGAAAGAAAAGTCACTTACAAAATAAGATCGGATAATAAATCTGACCAAAATGTCTCTATGTGGGAAGAAAACAAGTGAATATTCCTCAGAAGAGACAAAAACAGCAACCCACTTCAGTGTCTGACTTATATTCAGAAGCTTTTTGTGAAATTTGGATTAATGTTAGAGCTCTTCATATTTAAGGAGAAAACTATAGTTTCCAAAGTCAGACATGGCTTGCTATTATGTTATTTATTTATTAAAACATTTTTTATCAAACATCTCAAAGAGGACTATGCTTATTGGTTTGTGTCTTTATCATTTAATGCATTTTTGATCGGATATGCTTTTAAGCAAATCATTACAGTAACATAAATACAAACAATAGAAGTATAAAAACATAGCATTTGATCTCTAAATCAATTAATTACATCATCAAATCAAATAATTACATCAGAACTACATCAAAAGGAATATGGTTTTGGAAATCGTTGATGCATTTGAACCATTTCATCGGTGAAAAGTGTTACATGTTACAGAAAAACAAAGCTAAAATATCGGCTTTATTCACAATAATCAGAACGATGAAATAACGATAATTTTCATCTTCTCAAAATATTCACACGCAATATGTTGGTATACTGGAAATAACGATGTCTACCCACAACACACCGCGACGTCACATCAGAACATAGCGGCAGCTCTCAGAACCGTCCAGAAACATCACTGTAGAATAAGGAAAGCAAGTTCGGTTCGGGTTTTAAATTCAGCCTAATTAAAAAACTGAGACAGAAACAGCTTTTCTCTTTTTCAAGTAATTCTACCTGCAGATAGGAGCCCTCTGTTTGTCGTTTAATGACCCCTGCTGTTCACGTTTAGTCACTGCAGATAGTAGCAGTGATGGGAATCCCTGAAACAATAAAACATCAATGAACCAACACCAGATTCCTTCAGGAACAAAACACACCTCTTCTGTTCACCAAGGCTGCATTTATTTGATCAAAAATACAGTAAAAATGTGAAAAATTATTACAATTTAAACTAGCTGTTTTCTATGTGAATATGTGTTAAACTGTAATTTATTTCTGTGATCAAAGCTGTATTTTCAGCATCATTACTCCAGTCTTCAGTGTCACATGATCTTCAGAAATCATTCTAATATGCTGATTTGCTGAAAAGAAACATTTCTGATTATTAGCAATGTTGAAAACAGTTGTGCTGCACAATATTTTTGAGGAAACTGTGATACATTATTTAGTAAAAAAGAGAAAAATTGAAAGAAATGCAAGTAAAGATGCATTAATTTGATTAAAAGTAACAGTAAAGACATTCTATTTCAAATAAACGCTGTTCTTTTGAACTTTCTATTCATCTGTGAATCCTGAAAAATAAAATGCATCACAGTTTCCACAAAAATATTGTGCAGCACAACTGTTTTCAACATTGATAATAATCAGAAATGTTTCTTGAGCAGCAAATCAGCATATTAGAATGATTTCTGAAGATCATGTGACTCTGAAGACTGGAGTAATGATGCTGAAAATACTGCTGCGCATCACAGAAATAAATTACATTTAAAATGTATTACAATAGAAAACTATGGAAGCTTGTTTCTACAATTGCAAAATTGTATCTCACAATTCGGTAGGTTGCATTAATATCTAAATTCTAAGGAAAAGAGGCTTTATTGTGAGACACAAAATCCAAATTTTGACAAAATTCGCAATTTACCTTCCGTGGCAGAAAAAAGCAATTGCGATATGTAAACTCGCAAATGCAAGAAAAAAAAAAGATAATAAGTTTTTATTTTATTCCATGGCGGAAGCAAGCTTCCATAGAAAACAGGTATTTTAAATTGTAATAATATTTCACTATTTTTACTGTATAAATGCAACCTTGGTGAGCAGAGGAGACTACTTTTAAAACATTAACTCCGGTACCGTACGGCCCACACAGACCAGTGAAACGTTTCTCCTTCCTATGACCAAAAGAGATGTCAGAAAGTTTGAAAGCTGGAGAAATGTGCATCACTTTTGATTCATAACTGCATTATTCTTTCATCTGTTGCAGTAACACAGGCTGATCTCAGCCCTCTTTAGTCTTCACACAGAACAGTCTCGTGTCGATTGTCTCGCGTCTAAATCTCCGTGGACTCGATCCGCTCCAGGCGAGTCGGTCCGGGCCACGGAGGCGCCAGCTGATGCAGAGCGGGCGGTTTGGGATCGCCGGCGGTCGGGGACAGAGTGACGGTCAGCGGGACGGGGATGGAGAGACCGACGGGTGATCCGGGCCTGGTGCCCAGTTTAGCTCCGACCCGCTCCTCCAGCGCCTGATACTTCAGCACACGCTCTTTCTCGCCCTGCAAGAGTACAGTAAAAATTTGAAATATTATTACAATTTAAAACAGCTGTTTTCTATGTGAATATGTGTTAAACTGTAATTTATTTCTGTGATCAAAGCTGAATTTTCAGCATCATTACTCCAGTCTTCAGTGTCACATGATCTTCAGAAATCATTCTAATATGCTGATTTACTGCTCAACAAACATTTCTGATTATTATCAATGTTGAAAACAGTTGTGCTGCAGAATATTTTTGTGGAAACTGATGCATTTTATTTTTCAGGATTCACAGATGAATAGAAAGTTCAGCATTTATTTGAAATAGAAATATTTTGTAACCTTATAAATGTGTTTACTGTCACTTTTGACCAAATGCAATGTGTCCTTAATGAATAAAAGTGTTAATTTATTTATTTTCTTAATATGTGTCCCTGGAGCACAAAAGCAGTCATGAGTAGCACAGGTATATTTATAGCAATAGCCAACAATACATCGTACGGGTCAAAATTATACATTTTTCTTTTATGCCAAAAATCATTAGGATATTAAGATCATGTTCCATGAAGATATTTTATAAATTTCCTACCGTGAATATATCAAAACCTAATTTTTGATTAGTAATATGCATTGCTAAGAACTTCATTTGCATAAGTTTAAAGGTGATTTTCAAATAGTTGTATCTCAGCCAAATATCGTCCAATCCTAACATAAATTGAAAGCTTATTTATTCAGCTTTCAGATGATGCATAAATTTCAATTTCAGAAAATTGACCCTTATGACTGGTTTTGTGGTCACATTTTATACAAAAATATTGGGCAGCACAACTGTTTTGAACACTGATGATAACGGTCGGGTCACCAGGACGGGGACGGAGAGGCTGACGGGCGATCCGGGCGTGGTGCCCCGTTTGGCTCCGAGCTGATCGACCCGCTCCTCCAGCGCCTGGTTCCTCTGCAGCGTCTCCACGTAGCTGATCTGCAGCTGCGCCTGGTACTTCAGCACTCGCTCCTTCTCTCCCTGCCAAGTGTGTCGCTCCTGAGCGAAGGTGAGCGCCTGCCGCTCTCTCTGCTGCCGCTCCAGACACAGCTCGCCCTGCAGTCGCTCCAGCTGCCGCCGCAGCTCTCCGGCCTCCTGCCGCTGCGCTTTGGCCTCGTCGCTCTGCAGGCTGAGGAAGCTGTCGAGGGGCAGGGCTTCGGGCGTTCGGGGAGAGTGCAGGCCGGCCCAGGGTAAGCTGCTGCTGCCGCTGATGTCCCTCAGACACACGGCGCGATCGCTCCTGCAGCTCAGCTCGCTCAGAGCCCGCTTGAGACCCAGAACCTCGGCCTCGAACACCACCAGCTTGTCACGCAACATCGACACCTGTGCAGAGAACAAACCAGCGCTTACAGTGTGAGCTGAGTCATTTAAAAATTACATTTGTGACCTTGGACCACAAAACCAGTCATAAGGGTCAATTTTTTGAAATTGAGATTTATGCATCATCTGAAAGCTGAATAAATAAGCATCCATTGATGTATGGTTTGTTAGGATCGGACAATATTTGTCTGAGATGCAACTATTTGAAAATCTGGAATCTGAGGGTGCAAAAAAATCTAAATATTGAGAAAATCTCCTTTAAAGTTGTTCAAATGAAGTTCTTAGCAATGCATATTAATAATCAAAAATGAAGTTTTGATATATTTACAGTAGGAAATTTACTAAATATCTTCATGGAACATGATCTTTACTTAATATCCTAATGATTTTTGGAATAAAAGAAAAAAAAAAAAAATATATATATATATATATATAAATGAAAAAGAAGTCAAATGCATGGCAGTTTATTTTGACAAATAAGCTTAGTAAAAACAGTGTTTTACAACGTTTGTGCATCAATCATATATCACTGTAAAACCGAACAGTGAAATTAATGAAATGAAATTAGTTAATTTCACTCAAATAATAATGAAAGTTCATTGGACGTAATTGAAATAAGTTCTGTAAACTCAAAATGTCATTGTAGTAAGCTGAACTTAAAATTATTGAGTTTTCTAGTTCCCAGCATGCTTTGCATCAGACAACAAGGAAAATAAATGTTGAAATGAAGTGTTATTTTGTGTGTTTTGCATAAGATTAACATAGAGAGACATAAGTTAGTACTTAAATGTTGTGTTATGTTAGGATTTGCATAGGTTTCGGTTGTGGTTATACTCAAATGTATTGAGTGTTCTTAACTTATCAGGTTTTACAGTGTACTTTAATGCAAAAAAGTGAGTCTTCTAGCACAAACACAGTCAACTTTAATTTTTAGTGTTAGAGGTTTCAGAAAAGCACTAACCTCATGCTGATCATTAGTAATAATCAGTGTTGGGGAAAGCTACCTTTAAAAGTAACGCACTACAATAATGAGTAAATAATTGCATTACTTAGTTACTTTTTATGGAAAGTAATGTGTTACTTTACTTTTGCGTTACTTTTTCTCACCTGGGCTGGGCTTGCTTGTATGTTTTTAATATAAAAAATTATATTTTTGGCATATGTAAAAGCCCTTTCACACCAAAAGTGACATGAATAAGCTTCAGGCTGAAGGAAATGTAAATTCAGTTATTAACATATTTAATTATTGCACCTATTCTGAGTTTGCATTTCAGTTTTTATTCATTTTGAAGAATGCTAAATCTGTTTTTGTGCGAGTGAGATGAGTAAATGCATGTTCATATTTAGTCAGTATTTACACATTGCACACAATGCCTCACTGTAGATTTCTCTCAACATGGAAACAGGAGAGCTGTTAGTCAATATATGTGTCCCTGCAGCACAAAAGCAGTCTTAGGTCGCTGGGGTATATTTGTAGCAATAGCCAAAAATACATTGTATGGGTCAAAATTATCAATTTTTCTTTTATGCCAAAAATCATTAGGATATTAAGTAAAGATCATGTTCCATGAAGATATTTTGTAAATTTCCTACCGTAAATATATCAAAACTTCATTTTTGATTAGTAATATGCATTGCTAAGAACTTCATTTGGACAACTTTAAAGACGATTTTCTCAATATTTAGATTTTTTTGCACCCTCAGATTCTAGATTTTCAAATATTGTCCTATCCTAACAAACCATACATCAATGGAAAGATTATTTATTCAGCTTTCAGATGATGCATAAACCTCAATTTTGAAAAACTGACACTTAAGACTGGTTTTGTGCTCTAGGTTCACAAATGGGAAAACAAAGTAACTGGCGTTACTTATTTGAAAAAATAACTCTGATATTTTTCTGTAAATTAAAAAGTAATGCATTACTTTACTAGTTACGTGCAAAAAGTAATCTGATTACGTAGCTCAAGTTACTTGTAATGCATTACCCCCAACACTGGTATTATTGTTATTATTAAATACGACTTTACTCAGGATCATATAAGTGTGGTGCATTGGATATGAGTGAGTGTGTGTGTGTGTTTGTTGCGCACCTCTGTCAGCGTTCTCTTCAGTTCTCCTTCACATCTCTCCAGCTCGCGGCTCTTGTTGGTGTACGAGTCCTTCAGGCCGATCATGGTCTCCTCGCGCTCCTTCATCTGGGCGTTGAGCTCCTTCAGCTGGCCCCTGAGGGCCACCATCTCTCCGGCTCGCTGCGTTACCTCGTTCTGACTCTCCCGCAGCTGCTGCTTCAGCAGAGAGATCTCACCCGCTTTCTGACACAGCTGATCAACACAAAGCAAACCAAAGCCATCACTGCTGGGTCTCATCCCTTATGAAAATTAACCATGGTTTTATTATAGTACAATTGTAGTAACCATGTTTTTTTGGCGTATTGACTACCATTTATAACTACAGTTTTACTACAAATATCACGGTTAAACTATGGTTAATTTGGGGTTACCATGGTTTAACTATAGTAACCATGGTTTTTTGGTTTCATTTGTAGTAAAACCATGGTTAATTATCGTAATAGGCTGCACTGTATTAGTTTAGTCTGCTGTATGTTGCTGTAAGTCTCTATCAGTTCCTGAACTCCTTAGACTTAAACTGTTTACTTGAAATACTCCAAGAAATTTCAGTCAGTGTAATGAATAACATGAATAATTGATGTAATGTAATAATTTCTTTTCCGCTCACCAAGGCAGCATTAATTTGATCAAAAATACAGTAAAAATGTGAAATATTATTAGAATTTAAAATAGCTATTTTCTATTTGAATATGTGTTAAACTGTAATTTATTTCTGTGATGCACAGCTGTATTTTCAGCATCATTACTCCAGTCTTCAGTGTCACATGATCTTCAGAAATCATTCTAATATGCTGATTTGCTGCTCAAGAAACATTTCTGATTATTATCAATGTAAAATATGTTTTAAATAAAGAAATTAATACTTTTATTAATCAAAGATGAACATTACATTTTACTATGTATTACTATACTATATATATTACAAAAGAAAATGGGTATTTTTAATTGTAATAATATTTCACAATATTGTGAATACTGTGTTTTTTATTTAATTTAAATTAAATAAATTCAGCCTTGGGGTGAGCACAAATATTAACAAATCTTAATTACTCAGACTTTTGACCAGCTATATAAGATTAGAGTAAACTGCCATAAAAATTCCATAAAAACTGGCCTAAATAGTCATTTAGCAGACGTTTTCATATAAATACGCTCTTTTATCTCTAGAGCAGGAATTCACCGTTTGTTTTTTTGTCAGCCGAACCCCTTTTGATCTAAAATATTTTCTTAAAGCCCCACTGAGACTTTAAGTTCATATTTCAATAATTTATCAACACATTTGCATATTTGTTTTCACTTTTTGTGTTTTATTTAGATTGTTATTATTTTAAAAAGGATTAATTTAAATGTTAAAGTTTTATGATTTAATGAATTATTAGATTTCTCCCCTCTTGAACCCCAGTTTAAGCATTAGTGTCTGTGTTGCACTCTTAAAAATAAAGGTTCTTTATTTGGCATTGATGGTTTTATGAAGAACAAATTTCAAATAAAAATAGGTTCTTTTAACCCATTTAATCCCAAATGTTTCTCAGACATGAAAATATCAAAATGATGTGTCATTGGTAACCCCTTGAAATAATAATAATTATTATTTATTTGTTTTATGGAAAAGTGTGTGTTTTATGGTTGGTCACAATTGTGACCGGTGGGATACTGTGTATACTAAAATTAAAGTATTTCTGCAGTCATCAAAATTCTTATATACTGTATCTCAGCCCAGTTATAAACCCATTTTAAACTGTTTCATCACATTCTATGGTTACTATTAGTATTAAACATAAAAAAAACCCTTTTACAACACTGAAAAGGTATATTAAGATACAAAAAAAATATATATATATATATATTATTATCCCACCGGTCACTATTGTGACCATCGACATGTTTACTCGTTCTATGTCCACACTCAACAAAACTAAATAATTGTGAATTCATATATTAATACTAGACACCTTAAAGATAATGTGTACCAAAAATCTTTGTCATATCTTTTTGTTTTGGGGCTTTGATGCCACCATCATCATCTCACTGCAAAACAATGTGTTTTTGTCTTGTTTTCTAGTATAAATATCTAAAAATCCTTGAATCAAGATGCATTTACTGTACAAGTAAAATGATTTAGGATATTAAGTCTCGTTTTCTGTAAAAAAAAAAAAAAAAAAAAATTTGTTAGTTTTTCCTTAAAACAAGCAAAAATATGTGTCATAATAATAATCTTGTTTAGCCTTTGAATTAAGATTATTTTTCTTACCTCATTAGCAGATATTTTTGCTTGTTTTAAGCAAAAACTAATAAAATTGATACTTTTTTTTTTTTTTTAGAAAACAAGACGTAACATCCTAAATCATTTTACTTGTACAGTAAATGCATCTTGATTCAAGAATGTTTAGATATTAGAAAACGACAAAAATACTAAGTAAGAAAATCATTTATGCATTGCTCATGGTGCAAACAGGAATTTAATAAACTGCGCTGGTCATGTGACAACTTGCACTAAACGTGAAACTGCACATATTTAATTGAGACCCTTTATTTTTGCATAAAATGCACTAGTTAGTAACATTTTTAGAGCTTTATAAATGAAAACCTTCTTTACGGTCACTATTGTGACCGGTGGGATTAAATGGGTTAAGAACTGATCACTGAAAGGTTCTTTGAGGAGCCACAAATGCAACCTTTTGGAGCCTTTATTTTGCTGCTCTCACCTCCCACTTGGTCTCCTCCAGACGAGGCAGGATATCCGCCTGCTCCTTGCGGTAATCCAGACACTTGCGCTCCAGCTCCTCTCTCTGAGTGAGCAGGGCGCTGATCTCCTCCTGGAGCCGGCCCTTGTCCTGCTGCAGACGGGCGATGTGGGTCTGCAGGGCCTGCTGTGTGCGCTGGGCCCGGTGGGACACCTGCTGCAGGCGGCCGGCGTAGTTCTGCCTCAGCTCCTCCATCTCTCGCTCCCAGACGCGCTGCTTCTCCTCAAACACCTGCACGATGGCCGCCTCGCTCTGGTCCAGGTTACGCCGCATGTGGATCACCTGAGGAACAATCACAGTCAGATACTCCAGGTACAGTGTTCTTCAGCCTGCCATGGACCTTTTTCACATTTGCAGGTTTCGCATTTTTAAGATCTAAAGTTGTATCTGTTAACATTAGTTTGTGCATTGTGAACTATGACATTTTTATTACCTAACATTAACAAAGGTTAATATTGTAAAAAAAAATATACACTATATTGCCAAAAGTATTGGGTCGCCCCCTTCTAATGAACAGGTTTGACTACTTTAGTAGTTTCTATGAGTACAAATCTTAATGTTAAAGCATATAATGATATTCTAGGAAATTGTGTGCTTCTAATATTATA
>JAFVLL020036097.1:0-19644 GCA_021397915.2 Tor tambroides | reverse complement strand
AAACACACCTGAACAAGCTAATCAAGGTCTTCAGAATTACTTGGGCTACAGGCAGGTGAGGTTTTTTCAGGGTTGGAGCTAAACTCTGCAGGACATCGGCACTCCAGGACCGACGTTGCCTACCCCTGTGTTAAACTATTGAGCTGCATAATAGTTTTGTGGAAACCACAATTTAAGCATTCTTTGATGAACAGATTTCTTTGAAATAGAAAACTTTTGTACAAATGTCCTTCCTGCCACATTTGATAAATGTAGTGGCTCCCTTTGCTGAAGCATTATTTTCCATCTAAAAAAAAAATTATCCCAAACTTTTCAACTTTAGGGGTAAGCTAAGTCTGCACCTCTATTTCGAAATCGCAGAGAAGGCAATCCCAGAATGCACTGCGACATGGCTACAACATGACTGACATGGGTTTTCTGCATTTGAAGTGCCCTGCAAAAATGCATTTGAGATACTACCTATGAAGAACATTTCAAATCAGTCACACCAATTCAGTTTGGATGCTGCCTTGGAAGGTGGCCTATGTAGAAAGCTCACTGGAGTTTGGAACAGGGCTTACTTTTATCTCTATGACTGTGGCAGCTTTGGAAAGACATGAAGAAAAGACATTTCCCCTTGTAAAAACACATTACTGTATCCTCTGAGCTGTGAGCCAGCTGAAAGATCCTGGGATCAATATATTCCCAACAAAAGACTAGACTTGGTATATGCCAATAAATGTCAGGGGGTTTCTTTATGGATATCAAAATCAGTAATTGATTTAGGATGCCATAGTGACATCTAAAGCTTACATACCCACATCCAAAAGAGACGTGGGACAGAGGATACAGCATGGCTGGAGAACATTAATGCAATGCAGTTCTACTGAAGAAACATGAAAGGGAGGGAAAAAAGGCAAAGCTGCAGTTGAAGTATGATAACTTGTGCTTTGGGACGGTTGGGTACCTATAAATGATCCATACGAAATCACTGGCATGGGACAATATAATAACCCCAGTTTCCAAATTTTAGATTTTATAGTTTTTCTGATTCTGTCGGTCACGGTTTAGTCTTACCATGTTATTGTAATTATATTATGGTCAGAATGCCTGCAAACATCACCCTTACTGAAAAAAACACAAGTAACCCTTTCATATCCCATACTAAACATGACAAATTAAAGTAAAGATTAGTGCCATGCTCTTTTGGCATTTAAAACAGCACTCATGGAAAATGCTGATGTGATACTGACTATTTCTGTTTTTTACAATATGCCTGTTACATATAAAAGCAGGAAGGTTATTGTCATAGATATTGTCATAGCTATATTGTCGCAGATATTTTTACATATACTGATACATAATTACATAATTACTTAACGTTACAGTCTGGATGGCCAATATTACAATTATTCTTTAAATTTAGATTTTTCTAAAAACAAATGCAAAAAACTAAAAATGAATGTCAACATTACGGTCTTTAAATGAATTCAAAATCATAATATACAGCATGAAATATATATAAATAAACAGTTAGATGACAGCAAAAGTACTTTTATCTAAAAACTGGCAATGTCAATAGATTCTGCTTTATGTGGTTATTTTATGTGATATGTTTATTTGTGTATTTGATTTAATGTAAAATATTTTAAATAATGTGTGTAATTATATTTCATACTGATAATATTTCATATTGATAAGAATATCATTAGGAACAATAAATATCACAAAAAGCAGAACTTCCCTCAACCAAAATGGCCAGTGAAGCCTTTTATAGAGGAACAAAATATACCCAAACACACAACTACTCCATACTGTGTAGGCCTTGTTTTGACGTGTCAGTCATCACTTGTTTTTTCAGCACACAGAGAGGAGAATGACAAATGGGGAAAAAAAACACTGGAGTATGTGACGTTAAACCACAACAGACTAGCGTCTGCAATGGCCAGACCGTCAGATGTTAGGACCACTAGCTGAATAATAAGTCTCTCTCACGCACTTGATCATGTATGCTCATACCACAATATGACTCAAAAAAAAAATAAAAGAAGGAGTTAGTAAGACAACACATACACACCTACTCCAGATGGCACACAAAGTTCCAGCATGCAGTACCCATGGAGCCTGGTATAGTGTTATTAAAATCGATTTAAGATTACATTTGCTCACTCAGTGTCAGAGCTTTAGAGTTTTATTAGAAAACAATGAAGAGGTGAGCTGCAACAACACAAACCTGGTGATTTGTTACAATGGAAAAACTAGCAGATGCTGCTTCACCTGGCCGGAGATCATGTTTTATTGAACGATGAACTGCTGGCAGCTTGCGACAGGGCACGCCTGAAGCTAATTGTTCCTTGTAACCGCTGCCATAAATCCAGAACTGTGCCTCTTCTATCCTCATGCAAGTCCAGGTACAGCATGATACAGTCAGGTCACCATCAAGTCAATGACCATCAATGCCCTTTTGTTCTAACACTGCTTGGATGCTTTAGAAAGTTCTCCCCCTGTTTTCAACATTTTTTTTTCTTTTGTGGGGGGGGGGGGGGGATGCACAATATATAGGTAACATCAATCAGCCACTTTAGTTTTGGATACTTATTTCTGCCTAATTTAGATTTCAAATCACTTTTGTTTAATATAAAGGGATAACGCAAGATTCTGGCAAATATTTTCCACCTCAATAACAGTTATCCATAAAACTATGGATAACTAAATGTTGTGATGCCTAACTAAACTCAGGCATAACAGCATTCTAATTTAGTTTTTAGAGAAATTGTTATTCTTTTAAACAAAATAGTATAAAATGTATAATACTGGTCATTTATACATTGTCAGCCATAATTTGAAAGTTAAAGGTACTGGGTCTGTATTTATTGTGCTCCAATTAAAATGTTTATTTGTGATTAAATGAACACTTGACAAATTATCACATTAAATTCCTTTAAACTATTTAGAAAAACTAAATAATATGCCACAACAACCAATACTTAGAATATAATTTCATTGCTAAATGCTATTGCATTGGACTAAAACTTACTGAATTTGCTCACACAGAATATAATAAGGTCCCAAAACACAATTTTTGTACTACTTTAGGATTTTTTTCCCACCTTACACTTGTGGTGTTCCTGATCAAAAATGACCAGCCTACAAAAATAAATAAATAATTGATTTCAATCAATCAGCTCCTTCTGGAACTGATTGTGGATCTCATTGATCTGAGCTTATGCACCTTAGTCTGAGTTAACATTGCCAATATTATCCACAAATAATCCTTTTTCACCCCAAAATTGAGGTGCATAAGCTCAGATCAATAAGGCCTACAATCAATCAGTTCCAAAAAGAAATAAAAACTTTGCTATCTGAAAGAAAACAAGTTTTTCCTTTCAAGAGATTTACAAGCAATTTTTAAAAAGGTCAGCAATTTTGATCTCAGCTACCACTATAAGAATATCATTTCACCTTAAGAAGTGAATTTTGAAGCGAGGATGTTAACAACAACTTGCACCATAAGACTCGATAAAGTCAAATCATGAAACACTTGGCAGAACAACTGACATGAACATTTAGCATAAATCAAACCTCCTCTGACCTTGGGAACGTAACCTGGCTACTCGCCCATGAACATCTCGCCTCAAGGTGGAACACATGCTCTTGATTCCAGCACATTCAACACATCAAGCAGAACTACTCTGAGACTAACGTGTCAGCATTTCATAAACACCACAGCCATCTATGAGGTTGGAGGTAAACCGAATAAGAAAAGCATCAAATAATATATAACAAAAGGGTTATTATACAACTGCCAAACTGTGACAAGACAATGAGGTAAGTTCGAGAAGATCATACAGGTTCAATTACTTGCCAACATGGAAGAAAAAACGACTTGACATTGAAGTGTCAATTCTCATGAGAAATTACTGAGGAAAAAAAGCTTTAAAAAGACTGCAAATTGGGTCAGAACAATTTTGAGCTCTGTCAAAAGAGTTCTCCACGGTGAATAAGTAAAAGAGTTTCACTGGATAATTTAAAAACTGGGGAAAATGGGATTTAGAGAGGAGGACAATCTTGTGCAACAGTGATTTACAACATTTAAGGGTGTCGCTGGACAATGCAAAATGTTCTGGCATTGACAAAATGTTCAATAAATAACTGCATTACAAAAAAGAAAAAATTACATCTGAGTGAAATAGTACAACTGTAATGCTTAATTAAGTATGTCACATATCGTAAAGCAAAAAAAATTAAAAAAAAAAAAAATCAGACACTAATCTACTTGAAGACGAGCAAACTTTAGGAAAGTTTGTCCTGTATAATTGGGGTGGTTCAAAGTCATCTGGGCAAAGCCATCTATTATTATAAAACATAACGTTATGCAGTTGTATTCACCTATATTACCTTAAAAAAAAGTTTGAAGTCGCTGAGGTTTTTTAATGTTGTGGAAAAGTCTTTTCTCATCAAGACTGCATTTATATGAGCAAAAATATAGTAAAAACAGATTAAACATTAATCATTACAATAATTGTTTTCTCTTCATATTTTTTGAAATGTATTTTTATGTGATGCAAAGCTGAATTTTCACATTACTCCAGTCCTCAGTGTCACGTGATCCTTCAGAAATCATTCTAATATGCTGATTTGCTGCTCAAGAAATATTTCTTCTAACTCTATGATGAACAGAAAGTTCAAAAGAACTTCTTATTTGAAATAGAAATCTTTTGATAACTTTAATGCATCCTTGCTGAATAAAATGAATTCCTTTTGAACACTAGTATAAATTAAATGAATAAATAATAGTGGAAGCATCAGTGGCAGAAAAACAACACAATTAAGTAAATTACAGCAACAACTAAATGATGCATCTCTGTTTGATTATGACATCCAGCATTACGACAAGTTATGGCAAGCATTTAGTCAGTGGAAGCCTCACAAATATCCCTAATTTCCTTCACATTCTTTATCCTTATTGACATCAGCTTTCTTTGGAAATGATTGCCTGAGATTTTCTAAACTGCAACGCCTCATTTACAATCTAGTAATCCAACCATTTCCTCCCCAGACAGTTAAGTAACTTCTCAATCCCCAATAATTTCCCAATTAAGTCATTTTTCTGAGGAGGATTCCTTCACATAGTAGCTTCTGTACATTTTGTTGTGTACTGTTTGAGTCATTAAAGCAGCTTTGCAAATGGGTGTGTAACAAAGATCCAGCTACACAAATGGAACCACTAAAAGCAAACTGCACCGTCCATCATCACGACAGACTATAAATAGCAATATATCGCTCAGATCTTCATCCGAACGTTTCTATTAGGCATGCATAGTGATTTCTACTGTATCAGCAATATAAAAATATCCGTGCGCAGTAAAAAATAAGCACAGCCTTGTGTCGTCCCAGGTGCATGTATGATCCTGTACTGTTCTGTGATTAGGCTGTGCCGCTCTGTTCAGTTCTAACACAGAACATTCCATTCCCTCCCTGGAGGCCACTTCCACTCCCAACTTTTGTAGCTGCTCGGGAAGGTCAGACGGTCACCATGGCGACAGTTCTGAGGTCACAGGTCAACAGGGCCGCACTGCTGACTGGTGATGAGAGATGACAGCATGAGAGGCCACGGGGAATGCTTTGAAGTTCATAAAAACGAGTCACATGGACTCCATTATGATCCCTGTATGAGCAACTAATATCACGTTGCGGGATCTAATAAATAAACATCAGCTCATGGAGCTGCTTTAAGCACCGCCGTCAGGGTTGCACGAGATAAATGCGCTCCTGTTAAATATTAGACAGCATACTAAACAGTTCACCACCCAGCTCCATTAAGCATCTCACACCAGGTATTTGCCTGACATTGGGCTCCGACGGTTCACAAACATCCAAGTGTTTCCTCAAACAAAACACTGCCCTTAAAAAGTTCCCATTGCAGTGCAGCTTTTGTTGATTACAATGCTACAGAAGAGTTGTGTGGACAAAAACCTACTAGTTGCAGAATCTCCCAGACGAAACATAGCTCAGCTATTTCTACACGGCCGTAATTGCATGCCGCGTGGTTTGGTGCCGTGGACCAAAGCTGCGGAGGATCCAAAAGAAGACGGCTGGCCGTGATCCCGACGAGTCAACAAGATGTGTACGCGAGTGAATCTGGCCTGCTGCGGCTCTCCAATTATAACCTGCCCAAGTTTCCTGTCCGAGACGCTGCGGTCAAGTGTTCCCTGGCGAACTTGCCCTTGAGCTATACGCTGCGCCGAATACATTTTACTGAATTTAAAATAAATCTTCTCCCAGATGGAGCTGCGGCAGAGGTGAACATTTCAAATAGTTCACGATCCTTTCAAATTACCAAGAACAAACTAAATGATTTTTTTTTTTTGGCCAGACAGCTAGAGAAAAGGCATCTTCATTTGAGATTCAACTCAAGTCAATTAGATTTTCTTTAGTCACATGAACCAAACTAAAATCTGAAAAGAATGGTCCACTCTCCACACTCACCTCAGGTTGCTTCACTGCACAACAGGAGATATTTAAAGGGGTCATCGGATGCAAAATTCACTTTTACATGTTGTTTGAACAAAGGTGTGTTGGCAGTGTTTGTACACATCCACCCAATAATGATACAAATCCACCCAGTGTTGTTGTTTTTTTTATCCCTATAAATAATATCCCCTCTCTCAAATCAAGCTTTTCTCAGCTTCTTGGCTGTGATGTGTCACAGACCCAGCCCCCTCCCACGATTGTTGATTGACACTGGCGTTTTACCTTAGACCTGCCCTGAGTGAGCTGTCAACAGTCCGCCATTATTTCACTGCCAGAGCAAGACAAGAAGACAAGACAAGAATGTAGACAAGAATGACTCCTAAGCGATTGAGGTGTTCTGTTGTTGGATGTAATAATGAACATAGCACTCGTCATTTACTCCCGACATCTGAGCCACTGAAGACGCAGAGGACTACTTTTTTGAAGGGAATGCGCCCCCGATCTACCTAAATGCATTTATGTTCGTGTGAATCATTTGTGATCCAGCCTCACCTACAGAAAAACTGAGTATATGGTTCTTTTATGAATCTTTGCAAATCACCTTTCCTAATAATGTGCTAGTTAGCAAGTTCCACTGCTAAAGTAAACAGTCTCATGAGAACGGCTCATCATCCCAGGGAAGAGAGGGCGGGGTGAGCAGAGCTCATTAGTATTTAAAGGAACATGCACTAAAACGGCATGTTGTGTGCAGAGCTGTAAAAGGTAAAAAGGGTGTTGTTTTACACTACCACTGAGAAATTTTAACCAAAGTATGTTATAGACTTTTCATTAAGACCCTAAAGAACCATATCAACTTGTGGAAAATGGGCATCCGATGACCCCTTTAAGAACTGTTCCAATTATTTTTGTCCATGAAAATCATTGGGGTCCTTTGGTTTTTATTATATGAGGGGGGGGGAAAAAACAATGACATTTTTCAAAAAAAATCTTCTTTTGTGTTCCACATAAGAATGTGAAACAGGTTTAGAATGACATGAGGGTAAATGACTGAATTTGAATTTTTTTCTGAATGGTGAGAAATACTCGTGATAGCTAACTATTCAACTGGCTTCTTATTCAGCAGGTACTGAAGCCTTAACCTTATTTCAAGGTTACTGAAGTCCCTGAGGAACTAACACAGAAAAACATAAGGAGCAGTACTGCATAGGCCTGAATAGGGATGGACTTAAATATCCTCCTTATTTTACACATTTAAAATGAAATGGTTTCAGAGTTGGGACACCAACAGTGCTCAAACTTTTGGAGAGGATTAGGGGTGTTCACATAGGACACGGATAGAGATGGGATACAAATGATGAAATGGAACATGAGGGTCTCAAGATATAGTATTAAAATAACTATTATTGTGCACTAAATTATTTTTAAACTAAAACATCGATGCACATTACACAAGACACTAAAAACAAGAAAGGCAAGCATTTGCATTTTGGTCATTTTGACTCCCTCAGACAGAGCCAGTGTGAGCATAAGGCAAGATGATTGATTTGACAAGCAGAAAATGGGTAAATCCGCCATACGGCGACAAGGACTCGCAATCCAGAAAAAGGCAATGTTGCCCTCACTGGTGTCATCAGTGAGACTAGCGTTATCAGAGGTTTTTGCTGAGACAAGTAGATAAATGTCCTGCAGGTGGCCGGTCCGTGTTGTACGACTCCATACTGTGCTGTTAATCGATGGTTTCTGTTGATCATTCCTGCTGTAGCGAAAGATTAATACGTCTGGAGAGTAAGCCTCAGACCCAGCCTTGTCTTCGAAAACAAACAGCGGGTAGCAATTTGTTCCAAGCACAATATCAGCACTGTGGACGTAAATAGAAATCTCCAAGAAGGAATTCAAAACTCCAAAACCGAGGAGTGGCAAGCCAAGCCAAGCCAAAGCTGCTGGAATCATTTTCCCCAACTTGGAGTTAGAAACAGCCAAAATATATATAGAGAGATAGAGTTTACAAGGATAGACATTAATAGCTAACTTCTAGGAATATGCACCCCATTCAGGAAAGAATTACACTCAGGTGTCCATAACGCTAACGGTCAATCGACACAGTGTTATCAAACGGCTGATGTGATATCTATACAATATATGCAATACAAATTAAAAATAGCAAATAACTATATAAAATTATGGAAATAATTAAATATTTGCTCAACTGGGCAGAAATTGTGTCATTACACATAATGGTCCTAAATTGGTAATATCATTAAAACTGTATTTCCTTGATAATATAGATAATTATTTCTCTTTTGTTTCCTGACAACCCAACTTTAACTTGGTTTAACTTTAAGTTTGTGTACCGGTTTGAAATAAAATTGAATTTTGTATCGAGAAGCCAATTATAATCTCAAATGAAAAAGAAAATTGGCCAAGAGAAACAATTCTTTCTTAATTAGCTGGACCATACAGCGAATTACGACACCATATTGAAAACAGAATGGATGGCGAAATGAACTGCAGAAAAAATAAATAAAATCCCCAAATGAATTAAGATGAAGGAACAACTTATTGTTAATATTGAACCACTTCCTGACTGCATACAATTACTGTCTATCCTTTTCATTAGTAAACAACTTTAAAAGAACGAAATAAGTGCTTTTTGCCACCTCAACGCTGGGCTCAATGAATGGAAGAGCACTGCGGACTGTCAATATTCAATTACTATTAATAGGATTCATTACTTCCATATCTGCTGCAGGCATCCGAAGACAGTGAACACCCAGGAACTCCTCCTCCCATCCACCGGAGTTTGTTATCTCCTCTGGTCAGTCTCCCTCCATTAGAATAACAGATGAGTGTTTGCATTTCAGACCGCTCTGCACTACAACACAAATTAAACCCCACACTCAAAAAAAACAATGCGTTTTTACAGACATCATTATTTTAGCAGACCAAACATGTTTTGTTTTTGCAGCCCTTACTTAGTATTGTCACTCCCGGCTAATGCAAACAAAAATTGCCTATTAATTCAAGTGCACTGGCAAAAATCCAGACCATCTCAGAGTGGCCAATGTTAGACAACTGTGCTGCAGCACAGTACATTCATTTCAATTTGTTTTATGTGCTTACAAAACTATTACAACCAAAATTAAAAACTTGCCAACCTTTATCAGCTTAACCAGTGGCCTTGATTTCAAGGTTGTTAAGAGGATTTGCTTAACTGGAACCAATGAAAAGGATATAGGCCTATCTCAGTCAAAAAGTCACTGCATTCACTGATTTTACACGCAGGATGAAGAATAAGGAAACCAAACTAAAAGTACTGTAGAATTCATCTACCATCAGTGATTATATAACTAAGTTAACTCATGGTGCATCTCAACAGTTGGGCTCATTTATACTAGCATCAGTTCCAAGGTTTACCTAAAGCCTTGTCAATGGATATTACACATTTTTTATTTGAATGAAATCTGTGAATATTAAAGTAAGCGTTTTAATTAAGAAACTGACCTTGTGTTTTAGATACAGTACCAGCAATAGGCCACTAAGGTTAAAATTCTTTAAAAACTGATGCACTTATACAGAACATTTGCTTCTGAATTATACTGCATTCTCAATGAGATCATGAAGTTCACTGTATTATTTTATAAGAAAGCTCATGACTATTTATTAAGTATCATTACCACTCACGTGGAAATGAAAATCACCTGGAAGAACTTTGAGATTGCAAAAGAGCAGCAGGGCATTTTGAATTTTTTGCTTTTAAAAACAACACTGGAGATATTGATATATATAAAAAAAAAAAAAAAAAAAAAAGAATATGCAAATAAAAGCATAAATGGTTTTTCTTGTAAAATGAGTTCTTAATTACTCCAAACTTAAAAGTAAAAAATGCAGTCGTGATTCATAAAGTTTGCCCCTTTAGTTAAACGATATATAAATTAGCATATGACCTTAAAACAGAAGGAATACAAATCAGAACATAGTCCAAAACATCCAAGCACTGTGTAATGACGAATTTTGGGTACGCATTATGTGTGCTTGTAAATGCAAATTCTTGTTAATTGAGTTCGTTCCGCAGAGGTCACCTGTTCTTCAGGGACCTCTCTTCAAAAACAATCTCATACGAACAGGTCTTTAAGAAATGCCCAATGTCAGTGGGCTAATTTGCAATGCAAATGCACATTTGCTGTAATTTCAGCAAACCAAAACTGCAGTTCCGAAACCAAGCAGGATCGATTTATCATACGAGAACATCAAAATTTGAGCGCAGCACTTTGATTCAAATTAAAATGTTACGGTATTAGCCCGGTAAGGTTTAAGAGGAGTAACTTGGGGAACAGACCTTGCACAAACACTTTTGCATGCTTTAAACCACACAAGCGTCAATTAAAATAGTTAAGACATCTAATCTCCTTATAAATGCAGACCGTCTCACATTCTACTGGATATTCTCCCAGTTTGATTACCAGCTAGATGGCCCACAGCAACACTAAATTGCTTTTATTGCAAGAGACTTAATTACGAAATCATAACTGCTTAAAAGCCACAAAAGTACACAAACAAACACCTGGGCTTGCAGATGCTTGCACCTGAATGTCTTTAGAGTGGAAATAACAAATGTTAGGAAATACTGCAATGTACCAAACCCTAGTTCCTTGCCGATAGCATCACACAAGTGAATCTAAATTAACTGCATTTTGCTAAGCTATTTGTAATATTCTAATAGCATAAAAATTAGGGGTGGGAGGAAATTTTTGCATTGTGATTCTCTCTTCAACAATTCGGAGCTTAGTTTTTTTGCATATTCACAGCCGTATATACACAAACACACACTCAAAACCATCAAACAAGTACACAATCTTGCATAAGGTTTCACGGTTGAAGCAAAACACAAGGGCAAATCATCCTCCTTGACAAATTGCTTTTGTTCCTCTTTTGTTAGTCGCTTTGGATGAAAGCGTCTGCTAAATGTATAAATGTGAACGAAAATCACAGGTTTCATTGTACAGGATATGCACTCTGAAAAATGTGCCCTTGACAATATACAGTTTCACCCGCCAGTATTTCAGTACTTTCCCTTTCAAATGCTCTACAAAGGGATCACTTATGCAGTTTGTAATGCAGTATGAATTTGATAATTGTTTTGATTTATTATTCATTTGTAATTATTTTATAAAGTACTTAAAAGCAACTTAATTAAATGCACAAATAAATTAAAGTTGGTAATCAATAATAAAAATGTACATTAATAATCGTTTTAGAATCAGATTCTCCGAATCATATTGTGAGTTGCCTAAATATACTTTCTAGTATTGTCTTCTCTGTGAAGGATACACATAATACTGCCTTAGATTAGATCTGTCTGCTCTTTAAAACAGTCTTCCTGTTGTTAACACGAGTGCGGGAACTATTCAGTTGGCTGTAGAGACCTTTAAGCAAAAACATTTCAATAGACAACTCTTTTAGATCTAGAATACATTCACTATTTTTCTTCTAGATAAACATCCATTCCCCAAACACTATATCCTCCAAGTGATTGCTAAATTCTATAGACAATAATTGATAATTAAAAATTAAACATTGTCTTTACATTGACAAAACACTAGGCTCAGCACGATGTCAAGACATTGTTTTTTTGAGTCTCGCCCAAGGACTTGTTCGTTTTAAGCAATTCCTTTCCATTCGCAGACTATTTATCTCAGTGACAGGCCAAGGGGCATGGCGTGCACGCGAGCTTGGCCTTGACAAATTGAGCCACGGCCTTGGTGGAATAAGGGAAAAAAAATGCAGACAATCTAATGAAATCTCACTCCATCCGACCATGTCGAACTATGCCACGGCTTAATTAAATGGTTTGTGGAGAAACTGAGCTGGGGTGGGCGGCAGAGTGACGGTGCTTGACGAAAAGGACATTAACCTCACACCTTAAACACATCTGGCTTTGGTTACAGGCTCTGCTTTAGGTTCAGACTCCATTTCACGAGTCCATCTTTCACTCTGCTCAACTTGGGTTTTTTCTGGGAAATCCAGACAGCTGCTGAAGCTGCAACAAAGCAAAGGGACAATGAAATTCTGCTAGCGTCACCGTCATGAGGGTGTTTTTACACTGGTTGCAGGCTTGCAACAAAGGTTTATTATAACAGGGCTGTAATTTCTCTGAAACTGAAGGAGATGTTTTGTGTGGAGGTGTCGAGGTGTGGTTAAAGACCAGACCAAACCCCAGACGGTTGTATCATTACCCTGCTGTCGTCTGCAACCTCAAGTTAGAGCTTGTTTTGCGAGTTTGAGGCGTATCCAAGATTCTCAGGGCTATCACTGTTCAGTATTGACACACTGGACAAATCTGAACATTATTTTCCACTTAACCGCTAAATCTGATCCTTTTCTCTTCGATTTCCTACTGGGTGAGAACAACTCTACACCCGACTCCAAAACAATGGCTTAGGTTTCAACTAAGGTGCTCATTAAATTTGTGTTACAAGAGAGTCTTGCATTTGTATAAATAAACTTTGTAATGTTTGACAAGTTTAACAGCATAAATCTGGTGTGTTGAAACATTCAAATGAATTCAATAATCTGTTAAATACTGAAGAAAGGGGTGGTGTTTTAAAAAAAAAAAAAAAAAAAAAAAAAAAAAAAAGTAAATAAAATAATTCCCCAAAGAAACTACATTTTATCAACTTAAGTACACATTTATAAAAATGTCTTATAAAATATTCACCAAAATAAAATAAATATTATTAAATATTCACCCAAAAAAAAAAGTTTTAATTAAGGGCTTCCAATCTCTAAAGTAAACCCTAAATGGCATCAAATGGAGTTAAAAGTTGTTTACTTATGAAATGATTTTGAAAAACCAGGACAAACTTAAATGATTTCTTTCACAGACTGCATCGATCAAAGTTCACATTAAACAGTGGAAAAAATCATTAGCCTGTATGTAAAAAAAGATGAAAATTATGCAAATAATAATACCAAAAAAATATATACACTAATGTTCAAAGTTTGTCTGGAGTAAAAGCATCATTACTCCAGTCTTGAGTGTCACGTGACCCTTCAGAAATCATACTAATATGCTGATTTGCTGCTCAAGAAACATTTCTGATTATTAGCAATGTTGAAAATAGTGAAAATATCTGCTTGATATTTTTGTGGAAACCATACTACATTAAGGATTAATTAATGGATAGAAATCTCAAATGAACAGCACTTATTTTTACAAATCTTTGTTACAAATTTAAAGTCTTTACTGTGACATTTACTCAGCAAGGAAGCACGAAATTTAAGAGTTTTGAAAGGTATGTGTTTTCAAAAAATACATAAACCTGTTGTTTCAACAGAAAAAGTGTCCACAGAAAAGAACAAAAGTAAAAATGTATGGGTTCTTTAATAAAAACAAATGCTAACAAAATACTAAAATGCCCCTCCAGTCCTTCGTTAGCTCAGGGGAACTGTATTAATTACTGGAGTTGCAGCAGACACATGGCAAATGATTGTAGTGGCTGTGGCTCTGTAACTGTCTGGCAGGAGGCTTGGGCTTACATGTGTGAAAAGATGTCAACAGATGTAAGAAAGCCTTCCACACAGAAAAACACCACCCAAGGCTGCTCAAGAACATAAATTCAACGACTTTTTGAATAACGTCATTAAATTATGAAACAAACTGGCTTTTTAGACTGTCTGGAATTGTAACTGGCTTTCAAACAAACACCAACTCCAAACTTTAAGAGGTGGGATCTTTATTACAAAAAGCATTCTGGCTTTATGGCTGCTTCAGCTTGAACTGCACAGGCTGCACTAGAAGCACTTCAAAGTAGACTGCTTTCCACACTGCCATATGATTCAAGCAGCTGATGTCAGGACGGGGAACGGCACACGATTGCTTGCTTAGAATAATATCGTATGATCAAAGCATTGCCAGAAACAGCTACATTTCAATGGCCAAGAAGTGTTCGGGTTGGCACACCTGACAACTTTCTCAGTATTTGCTAAGGTGTTTTGAGTAGTTTCTATGGTGTTCTGAATGGCATCTACAGCACTCCTAGGTACTTGCTAACTATGATGTTCTGGACTATCTTTCGTTGTTTTTTGTGCGTTTTACCACCCGCAAGGCAAAACTCTTAAATTTATTGTGAGCTTTCATTTAAATATAAGACTATGCAATTAAATGAGATTAAACTTCATCAAACCACATTAGCACTGGGTAATCATTCGAGAATATAATTTTTTCAGTTTTCAAAACAATAAAGCCACTCGTTCTTAATGCTAATTCAAAATAAGGAGTAAAACAGAAGAGGAAGAGGGATTGGTTGTGGTCTACAAGCACAACAAATGAATACAACTAGTCACATGCATGTAGATCGATATGTCAATCAATGTCTATCGACCCAAGGAGTTTAAGATCTCGTACTGTGGTCTTGAGAAAGACACCCAGAGTAAGAATGATGCTTGTGGTTCTCTGGAAGACTGCCCTCCCTGATGCTTTTACAGTATCCTCACTCTCAAATCTCACTTTCCCTATATCACAAAAGACAAGTCCATGTTCATAGCTCATTGGCTTTCACTAGAAATATCCAACAGTGCTGTAATTGTCTACAAGGAGCAGCGAGGAAATCACAGGGCAAGCACAGGAATAAAGACAATGGAGCTGATTAAGCCTCCTGAATCGATGGAACGGTACAATACACTGCACTATACTTGAAAAACAAAAAGATTCCAATCAAAGCAATGAACACCCTGGCTGTAAGGTTCATCTTTTGTGCTGCGATTTGCGGAGAAGGCAAATTGACCGTTAAAAAGTGATCAACAACACGCTTGCACCAACACGCTGAGTTGCAAAACAGTGAACTGTGATGCAATATTTATCTTGTAAGAACACCTCTTTGAACCGATGTGATGAAAAAGAATGGTTTTTCGGAGAAAATGCAAATCCATTTTTTAAAACAAAAAGAGGTCTAGTTTCCATGAATAAAACATTTCACTTCATAAATGGTTTATATGAAATGGAGAATGGGAAAGGAAGTACCTAGCACCTCAATGAAGAGGGTCAGTCTGGACTACGACGAGCCATTTCCTCTCAACAGCTGAAACTCTCCGGAGGCCAATTATGTGCTTTTTTTCTTCCTCTTTCCTTCTGGTTCATTTTTAGCCTTAAGCTTTCATATTATCTTCCATTGCAACATTTTTGAGGGAGCGAAAGGAATTCGAGCGGGCTAAAAGGGGTTAAAGAAGATGCATGAACCACAGGCGCACACCGCGACAGCTACTGGGAAAAAAAATGGCAAGCTTGATACATGTTTGCGGTTCCCATGAATGTGGCACTGTTTTCCGACTCACGATCCCCACAGTTTCAAAGAGAGGCATGGGAACCCATCAAAAGCCATAAATCATTGAGCAGCCACGTAAACATTCTTTTGCGAAATAGTATTATGGTTGTTTGAGGACACAAGACAAGCTTTGTTTTTGATGTTCCGCAATCCTTTCCTCATAAAGCAGATATTGCTTCTAGGAAGGTAAACAAGGTAATGGGGGTAAAATAACCTTTGAATCCAGATTCAAAATAACCTGTGTTGTAGGTACAGAAATAAGGTTAAAGCAAACATTAAGACAAAATCAGCATTATATGAAAGCAGTCAAGTGAAAGTTAATAAAACAGACTGTAGTTTAAACATCTGCTCAGACATGACAATTTGGTGACAACTAATTTCCCAAACTGAAAGTGAAAACACTACATGACTTTATACAATGGCAGCCAATATGAACATATTTGATGTTAGTGTGCTTTTGAAGCAACGAGTACTATTGCTTGTCACTTAACCAGTACAAACAGACAAAAACAAACATCTCTTGTAGCTTTATTATGTCAAGCCTGGCAAGTACACAGTGTAGTGTATAGGGAAATAATGTACAAAATTAACTTTATGCAATGTTTAACCTTGCAAGTATGCAGTGAGTTTACCAAGATACCCAAGCAGGAACAACAAAAAAAAAAAATAAAGTAAAAACAACAGAAATAGTGAAATTGAGGGCATTACATGCACTGATAATCGTTCATCTTGTCCACAAGGTCATGCATTTACCAGCCAAAAAAGGCTTGATGTAAACATCAGCTCGATAAGAAAAATTATGCTGATAAGACGAATAACTCGCATGTGCTCAAGGTGTGCTATCGATAAGATCGGCAATGTGGTCAGTCTTGAAGCAAACTTTTGCCTGAATGGTGATTAGATTCACTGTTTTGGATTGCTGCATGTAATTTGAGAACGCAAGTACAGAATGACGCGTTCGGTACGACAGAGTGAACCAGCGCGTACAGCAACAATAACCTCCCCCGGGCACTAATGACTGTCCAGTGAAGTCCTTCATTAATTTAGGGGGCGCTATAGGCCTACTTATAATAAAATGAAAAGTAAAACAAATAACATTAAGATAACTTGCGTATCTGATTCTGAATAAATGAAGCAATTAATATTGTAAAACCACGAGTCTGTTTTGATCTAAATGTCTGAAGCCATAGCTAAGATGCACTTTTAAAAAAAAAAAAAAAAAAAAAAAAAAAAAAAAAAGTGTCTTTAGTATAGTTAATACATCAAATTTGTGATTTTTAAAAGCTATGACCACTAAGAAAGCCCACCAATAAATTTGAGGGCATCCAGCAACAGCAGTGACCACCACGACCCACCTTCAGTGGATAAACTAATGTGTGAATGAGGCATAAGGTTATACTGAGATGCTGATGTAAGAATGGTAATATGCTGAACCAATATTAAAACTCCTACACACAGTAATTCTCATTTCAAATCCTACTTGTAAAGCTTTGATTATTAATTCCAATAGAACGGAGTTCAAGCTCATCAAAAGTTAAAATCTCACAGCAGAATATCTGAGGAACGATGCTTGTAGCCTTTCTGACGGTTGCTCATCAGGAAACAACTGATGAAACTCAAAAGTTCTCTGATGTTAGCCTATGTGCTTGACAAAAAGCTAGAAGCTCTTCTGTGAATAAAACATTAGAAATATCAACTGTCCTCTTGTAGAAAAGCAACACTGCCTCTGTAACAGGAACTGCTAAACGAGTCTCTTAGTCATGGAAAAAAGAACAACATGGAGAAAAAAAGCAAACAGCAGGACCGCATGAATTAGTGAATGTGGCTTTGAACTTTAATTTATAAGCGTAGCAGGATATAGGTTAGTTGGCAAGGCACTAAATGTATTTCATTTCATACATGCTTTCTTTAATCAGACATCATCTTAAATCTAATATTTTTAAACTGCATTTCTTAACTTTTAAACAAAGTAACTCCTTTACACTTTGTGTCAGTCAACTACGGTGGCTCATTATGATATCGCGCAAGCCCCCATAATTCAACTCATGCCTCGGAGCAAATATACTGCTGTGTAGTCCTGGCACAATTACGTGCCATAAAACGTCAGCTGCAGCTCAGGATCCTGCTTTCCCTCGACTTCAGCGCAAAACACCTGCAAGTAACCGTCTGGTTTCACAGCTGTGAAATGCTTCAAACAGATTCATTTCTGGTAATCCAAGCTCTTGTTTTCCATCAAAATAATAATCAAATAAATGGAACAAGGACTTTCTCACAGAGAATTCTAAGTGATTTTGGGTGGGACTCATAATTGTTCTGTGTGGGATAGTTGCCATGTACAATATACTGCATTAAATGTAAAAAACAACAAACAAGCGCTCCACCATGGCGACGTGGCCCTGGAGCGACTGTGAATTATGATCATAAGGGAATGAAAGCAAAGATAACTACGATGGAACAGATGGATCTGTCTCATGCAGTCTCATGCAATCCTAAAGACTTCACTGTGAAACCATCGAGTCACAACGGCTGCCTAAACTTCAAACCCAGAGGGAGGTAACAAACTGAATCCTGACCAAGCAAGCAGGAAAATAATGAGATGAGGTATCTGGATGGTGTCCAGGACTTGAAGGCATCCACCTCTATAACCCATATTTTCTTTGCAGACTTAGGCATACTCGCAGCCTCTCTTTATAAATCTAATAATGGCACATCTCAATAATATATCCAAGTCACCTCATTTATTAATTCAATCCATTCCCTCGGCCTTAACAGAACAACTTAAATTATTTTTTTAATAAGATTACTTAACAGTGAAGCTTATACATGCACATCAAGTCATCAATATATAATCCAATGAAATTGGTGGGTATTTTTATGCAAATCCATTACCTTTTGAAATACTACTGACTATGATATTCTGGTCTCTAGCTGGCGAAGACTTCCTTCAGTGCACGTCTTTTGGATTCTCGTTTCATTCAAGCCGCATGATTTGAGGTATCGTTCATGTGCATAACAAGCCTAAAGTTGAATGCTTTTTTAATAGAGGTTTGCCTTTGGAACCACTAAAAACAGTACTAAAATCATGCTCAAGATGAAATTGACAACTTTTGAACTTGCTTTCCAAGTTCACTTAAATGTTGCCACGCTCGAGAGCACATCAACGACTTATTCATGCCTCTCATTACATCACCTAAGAAAAACAGGAGAGTAAAGGAAAAAAACTACACAAAAGCAACTGCACAAGAAAAAGAGGCGGCACTGTTTGTATAAATCTGAAGCTTTTCTCAGTCTGTAGAAGAAATCCTCCACTTGGAACACAAATGAGACATGTTAAAAACGTTAAGCCTCCGGCACTGGTGTAACCAAACCATACGCTTTTCAAACTCGGCCAGCAGCGCTGTCAGCATGTCTCATCACACAATGTGGGTCTGGGGCTCGGCCAGATGTGATTTCTGCACAGCGGAGCTGCAGTGAGAAAAACCACGCTTCAATCTTATTACAAAAGATCACAGGTGATTTACAGTGATCCGTAGCAGCTCGACAGTCCAACAAAACATTCTCGGTTTCAAGCTCAAATGCATCTCGTGGCTTCAAGTTTCTTTCCCTACTTACGACTGTGAGCAACAGTTTTGAAAGCTCACGGCATCAAATTGCAAAACAGAATTATAATGCAAATGAAATTTATGTGTTTAGTTCTTAAACATGGATTAAAGGGGTCTGGTAAAGTGCCAAGAAATTATGCAGACTATTAATTAACCCCCATCAGAAATAGACTTCTATGTAGGGATGGGCGATAATATCGCGCGATATGCATGCGCATCTCGTCAGTAAAGCCGGTTCCTTGATTAGCGCTAAATCTCCATCACCTGTT
>JAFVLL020036096.1:0-34747 GCA_021397915.2 Tor tambroides | reverse complement strand
TCCACACTCCGGAGCAGAAGGTGGCGGTAATGCACCAAAACGCTGGATGCCAACCGCCGTAAAAATATAAGAAGAAGAAGAAGAAGAAGAAGAAGGATGAAAGGTGTTTGTAGTGTCATGGTACAAATCACATGCCTTTGTATTGCTAAAAACAAAGATATACAAATAATAAAGTAATGAAACACATTGCTCAATACTCATCTAAAAAGTAGATTTTAAAAATAATATTATCAGACTGTTATGGATTTGGATGTGTAAAACTGATATGTTGAAATGCAAGTTGCAGTACCATCCGAAAACGCCTCACTGAGCTTCCACACAGAGAAAACCAACCCATATTTTCCCTCAACAATTACAAGGAGGTCATCCTGGCCTCTCAAAGATGTTAAAAAAAAAACAAAAAAACTGGACTGGACTGGAGTCTGGAGTAGAGATATAAAGACATATGAAGAGAAAGATTTTTAGCACAGCATTAGCAACATAAGGTCACGGAAAAAGTGTATGCCAAAATAAGCGTAGTGCAGTTTTCTGGTAATGACCTCAAGGGAGCCAAAAATGCCCATTTCCAACACACAGTACAAGGGACCCAGAAAACCTAGCGATGGCCCTGACCATCAGTGTGTATAAATGACAGAATTTGCCTACCTCTCGCTTGTATGTCTTAAAATACAAAAAACATGCATGAACAACTAATAAAGTAATTTCTATTCAAATAAAAAGCTGTCACAATAACATTACTAAGATAAACTGAAAAGTAAGTTGAATAAGCCTGTATAAAATATCTATGCCATTTTCTAAAGGATTTCTTTTTTCCAGTTTGGTTGTTGCTTTCTGTTTCCATAAATGATTACTACCAGGCTTTCACATCCTCACAAAGTGCAACTTCTAAAACATGTTCTCATGTGCTTGTGAGTGAGGGTGTGATGCCTGCCCGCCCGCCCCTGTGACAAATCCATGACGCCTTCATCCGGGACTCTTCCAACAGACCACTCTCCAACATGGCGGCGTCAGGTGAGAATAATGCGTTCTCGCTCTCTGCCTTCATTTGTAGGCTTCTTTGCGAAACAGCTCTAAACAAGTTTGTAGAACACTCTTTGGTTCAAGCGTAACGGTTATGGCATTAACTCTGTGCGTTTTTCAAAAACAGCACTGCTAAATATACTGGAGAAATACACTGAAACCACGAAGGATTAGTTGTATTGGGGAAGCCTTATGCTCAAATGAATTAGCCAGTTTGCTAGCGGGCAAATCATGTGCCTCTGTCTTGTTCTCCACTGGAGTTTTAGGACGGGACGAGGTTTCGCAAACGGATGTTCAGGTGTACGTGGTAGTTTATAAGGTTAATGCACGGAAAGTTTTGATATTATGGTAAATGATAGTGCCCGAAGTTCAGTGTTAATAACCCGTGCTTTGCGCGCATGCGCAGTACGATACAGAGGAGGGACCGGAGAGGTCACCACGTGCTTGGAGCCGTGGACATAGAGCAGAAATAGAGTTTCTCTCATCTTTTTTAAAAGATCGGCGATTGGGTTGGTGATTTTGATTTATTTCAGTGACTTTTTTTTATTTTTTTGTGTATATGTGTTCACCAAAAAGACTTGTTTACGGATTCGTTCAGTGCAGTTACATCGTTACGCCTGTAGGTGTCAAGTCATTGAATCATTTACTAATTCGTTCGATTAAAATCGAATCATTTATGACTGAAACATCTCGTATTATTCCACATTAAAATTTACGTGTCAAGAGTTCTGTAAAGACACTTTAGAAAGAGTGTTTAAACATCCAAAAATGCCTCAGTAAGTTAATAAGAGGCTTGTTCAACCAGCCAGATGTACAGAACTTATGCAAGTACAGGGCTTAGCATTTCTTGAATGAAGATAGACTGAATTATCTGAAACTGTTAGTTAATGTTACATCTGAATGACATTTCAAATCAATAGTAACATTTGACAGACACTAGTGGTATCATAAATTGTGCTTCTGAGCTTTTTCAGGCTGGTCCAGCTAGTGCATATACAAGTTCTAGAGTAAACCAACATAATGTGAGTGTGCCTTATGTGACCTTTTTTACCACACTGCAGAGTGTCGTCAATGCATCTTTTGCAGAAAGTGTGACATTGCCCACGGGTGTGAACGCTATTAGCGTCTCTTCTGGGTTTCATGCAATTTAATGAAGGGTGTCAAGAGGTTTTACCTGGAAATCCTCTACAAGTGTAGTGACATTTCACTGTTAAAGCAAGCAAGATACTAGTGAATAAACAAATAGTGAGATAATGTCTTTTGAATAAGCCTATCTATTTTTTGCATAGTCATGGTTTGTATGTTATCTGTGTCATCATGTGACCCAGCTAGGGTGGGAATGTTAAAATGTTCTTATTCTGAATGTTAATGGTAGCATGAAACTGAAATTCACCCTAGCTGTTTTCCAAATGCATGTTATTATTGATCTTATTGTAAACATTTCATCCATGCATATGTTTCTTTGTTTTGACCTCGTAATTTTTAATCAAAATGTCATAACTCTGACCTGATCTTCTGGTGAGTGGTGAAATGGCATTTCTCTCTGGTGAAGTATGCTGAACTTCTCAAATCATTTTGTACAAAGTGAAGTTAAACAAAAAACGAACATTTTGTCATTATTTACTCACCCTCAAGTTGTTCCAAACTACCGTTAACTGTTTGTTTCAACATATTTATCAAATATGTTATTCGTTTCCTCAGAGGCATTTTCATAGCATCTGTTTTTCTTCATTAGCTAAGAAGAATAAGAAGAAGGGCAAGACCCTGACCCTGAATGACTTCCTTGCGAATGATAGCAGTGGCAATGTACCCCCCAGTTACTCCAGCACAAAGACCACCAGTTGGGCAGATGAGACTGATGACTTGGACGGAGATGGTGGGTAAAGGCTGGAATTCACCACATGACTTTTAACAGAGACTCATGACAAATTAAAACAATATGTGTTCTAAGATTGGCTCAAAATATCAAACATGTTTGCTTTCCTCTGACTGGATGGAATCATAGGCTGAAGTTGGGCTGCATGATTGGGGCAAAAATCAAATATTTTTTTCTAATAAAAAAAAAAAAGCATTTGTGATTTTAAAATGATTAACAATAAATTCCAGGGTTGTAAGGCTTCACAGTTTGGCCTCAATGTGGTTATAAAATAAATTATTACTAAAAATATAAATTATTGAATAAAACCAAAATAAATAATCCTTATAATATTTTGCTCTAAAATTAAAGTATGTAAAAAAAAAAAAGTGTTTAGGAAAAATATTGTTTACATTACAACTGTAAAATATGTGAAACTAATATTTATGGATGTCTTAATTTCTTTTTTTCTTTTTTTTCCAAACATTAAATCATCAGACTTTTATTTTGATGGAAAAAGTTTCTGAAGCTTCTCCTTTTTGACAAGTGCTTGTCATTACAAGTAAGGGAATATTGGTGGTGCATGTTGCATTCCCAAATGCATATTAAAGTGCCTTAAATTGGCATCTGTGTGGAGCAGCACTTACTGTGATGCTGCAAAAATTTTTTTTTTTTTTTGTTCAGTTATTTGTGCAACCATAATCTAAAGCTACAAAAATTTAGTTTGTGCCAATCATAGACTACACAATTTTCTGTGAAATTTTCTGTAACTCCTGCAGACTCTAAATCGGGGCCAAAATCTTGTCAAAAGTCAAGTGTATTCCAGCCTTAGGAAGGCAAAACCCTAGGGTTGGTAATCCTGGAAATGAAGTCATATTCTGTGGTGATCAAGTTCCATTCTCCTTCTCTTTAGTCTCAACTTCCTGGCATACTGTGGAGGATACGTATCGAGCTCCTCCCATCGACCGCTCCACCCTGCCAACTGCACCTCGTGCAGCACGGGAACCAAACGTTGATCGCTCTCGGCTGCCGCGGGGCCCACCCTACACCGCCTTCCTCGGTAACCTTCCCTACGACGTCAGCGAGGAATCCATCAAAGACTTCTTCAGGGGCCTTGCGGTCAGTGGGGATCTGCATATTTAGATAACACTTACATTTTTGAGTCTTTCCTATCAGGGAATATTACTCTTAACTGCTTGACAAATGCAGGTTGTGTGTAACTGGATGTGTTTTGTCTGTATTTTCAGATCAGTGCAGTACGTTTGCCACGGGAGCCTAATAACCCAGAGAGACTTAAAGGTTTTGGTTATGCAGAATTTGATGATGTTGAATCCATCTTGCGCGCGCTCAGTCTAAACGAGGAGGTGGGTCGTCAGTAAAATACTGACCTCAGTGCATTGCCTTTGTTTTCTATTTTGAGTTAACATTGCATTCATTTTGTGTAGAATCTTGGAAACAGACGGATCCGGGTGGATATCGCAGATCAATCTAATGACAAAGGTGAACTGATGATCTGCAAACTCCATCGTGTTGTCTTTGCCTCTGTGAAAGTTTTTCTTGAATATATTTCAATTATTATAATTTATATGTTCTTATATTTCTTCCAGAGAGGGATAGTGGGACAATGATGGGGCGAGACAGGGATAGAGATCGTGGTCGTGGGATGGACAGTGGCCCTGATAAGACCGATTCTGATTGGAGGGCACGGCCGAGCGGGGACCAGGATGATGGACCACGCAGAGACGACGGATATGGGGACAGTGAGTTAAACAGATGCAAACTCTATATAATGCTTAAACCAGCGTTAATTTGGACAGCAAATTTTGCTTTAGCTTTAGTTATAGTCTTTTGACTAAAATGTAATTTAGTTTTAGTCATGTTTCAGAATTGTTTTAATCTAGTTTGTCACCTTTAAACTAAATATCACAAGATTAGGTTTTCTTTTCAGGGATTGACCAGTGGTTATATATGCTTTCTTTAAAACAACTTCTTTCATTCTTTCAAGCAGACATATTTATTTGTATAAATTAAATATAAATTAATCCACATGAAATTATTACTATTGGTCATATTAATACAATAACAAAATTTTTGGCCAGATAGTTCAGCGCTACAAACAAGCACAGCAAAAGTGGAGCTCATTTTGTTGTTGTTGTTTTTAAATCACAATGGTAATTGTAGTATTTTTTTTCCAACCAAATCATGCATCCCTAATAATCCCTAAGAAACTTTTATACTGCTGTTTTTTGGCAGTCAAGGTTAAAACAGCACTATGTAACTTTTTGCGCACTAGCAGTTAATAAACAGAACTGCATGCATCCCGCGGAAGAACATTCTAACCGGAGCTACTTCTCTAAGTTTATGTCTATGGCGATTCACGCAGGTATGTGTTACTCCGCAGCTGTGACAACCCGACCAGGCTACAGTAGTCCAAATATAAGCACTTATTATAAGTGTACCGAAGTGATTCGGGATAAGACAAAAATGCGGTTTGGAAGATGAATTCATGATGTACTCGCTCATTATATACATTTTGCAAATTTTGAACACACAAAAAGTTACATCGTGCTGCTTTAAATAGATTTAATCTTGAATCTGATTTGAGTATGTTATCATACTGTTGTTTGTGCTTCTTTGTATAACTCCTTGTGGTGTCTTTTTCCAGGATCACGTGACCGCTATGAGTCGGACCGATTCAGAGACACTTCAAGGCGTGATGATCGTTATGACAGTGGTCGAGATCGCTTCAGTGGTAGAGACCGCTACGATGACAGGGACAGAAGAGATCGCTTTGACGATCGAGACCGAAGGGATCGCTACGATGACAGAGGTAGCAGAGACTACGATCGTGGTGGTTTGTAGCGTTTCATCCATGGGATTCACACAAAAAATTGCTTAATCTCTCATATGATACCTAAAATGAATGTAAATGCTGGTTCAAGTTAATTTCTCTTTGAGTTTCTGTGTTTTTATTGTGCTATTAATTAATGTTTCCTTTGTAAGTAATGCTATGGTTGTGATTGTCTTAGGTTATGACTCACGTGGTGGTGGTGGTGGACGACGAGGATTCAGCAGTGGCTTCAGGCGAGACTATGATGACCGGAGAGATGGAGATCGAGAAGAGCGTTTAGACAGGAGGGATGATGGGCAAGATGAGAGGGGTACATGAGATGATGTTAATGCACAAATTACACACTTCAGCTTTAAAGATACAAGTTTAATATCAGGAACATCATCTCTAATCAAATGAGATTTTTCGTTCCAGGCCCTCCACAGAGGCCCAAGTTAAACCTGAAGCCACGGAGCATCCCAAAAGAGGAGGAACAGAGTGGAAGCCTGTCCCCACAGAGCAACACGGCTAATTCCAGCAGGGCTTCCTCTATATTTGGGGCAGCCAAACCTGTGGACACGGCCGCCAAGGAGAGAGAGGTGGAGGAGAGGCTGAAGAAAGAACAAGAGCGACTCCAGAAACAATTGGAGGAGGACAAGAACAGGGCCTCGGAGAGAAGACCACGAGATCGGTGAGAATGGGTGAATAGATGGGTTGATGTAAAAGAGCTTTTCCAAACTTGGGTGCTCACCAGCGAACCACACTCAAGTCTGTTTGGGGAAAGGTGGGCTGTGGTGTGAAAATAGCCTAAAAGTGACTATCATCCTGGGGATCCTGGGGAGGTTGAAAGAGTATTTAGAGAATTTGTGTTGGAATTTCCCCCTTTTTTTTTTTTTTTTTTTCCCCTCTTCAGAGACTCAAGTTGGAGGAATGAAGAGCCATCTAAAGAGCGTCGGCGTACAGGAAGTGAATCCTCTCAACCTAAAGGTAATACATTTATGCATGCGTTTTAACTCTTACTCTTTACTCTTTGGTTGATTCTTATGATTTTTAATGAAATGAGCCCAGATTCATTTTTTAAAAATCAAAGATCATTTGATTTTATTGAAATATTTTAATTATTTAAATCATTTAAATTTAATGTGAAATGTGTGCAGTTTATTTATATACTGTTTTATTTACTTTGTTTCTGATTATGTCTGTGGTAGTTGGCATGGCACTAAATTGTAAACAATTATCAAAGCATGTATATTAGGTATGCACTAATATTAAGATCCTGATAAATCATAGTTTTCATATGACAGAAAAACAAGGCATTTGATACATTTTATGACTGGTATTAAAAGTCTCTTATAGTTGTAAAAGAAGGGCAGTATTAGTTTTCTTTAATTGCATTGAATAATAGACAGATAGTGTTTGAAGCAGTGTCAACTAAAACTAATAAAAATATTTTTGTTAATTAAAATAAAGCTAAAACAAAATCTATATCAGATGAAAAAACATAACTTAAATGAACAGTAGAAATGTTTCCTTGGAACCAAAATGTTTAAGATGAAGTACTTAAATTACTTTAGCACTAAAATAAATATAAATTTAAGCTAAAAAGAAATATTTAATAAATAAAAAAAGAATAAAAATGTTGAAAACACATGAAACTGCTGAACCTTTAAATAAAATGAAAATGATAAATGTACAAATACAAAAAAATTATAGTATATAAATAATTCTAAAATACCAATAGTTTAAAGATACAGTGAAAATAGGAATTACATATCCATTGAAACCTTTGTTCTTTATTTCAAACAAATATGTCTTTTCCAAAAGAAAAGGGTCCTGCCTGTAGTTAACAAAGTGTTAAATAAATAAATACTTCTGTATCTGTGATGTTCAGGATCTAGGTTTCAAGATGGTGAACATTCTGAGAATGAAGTCTTCAGTGGACAAGAGGATGAGCCGATCTCTCCTGCATGTCCATCACCCTCTTCCAATCAGGGAGGGCTTCCACTGAAAGTAATGCCAGCTCCTCCACCTAAAGAGAACGCCTGGGCCAAACGCAGCACAGGGGGTGGTGCTAATGAGAAGGAAGGACCACCCTCAGCTGCCCCTAGCAACAAAAGTGCTCTTAAACCCAACAGGTGTGATTTCTCTCAGAAGTTATGGAAATACAAATATAAAACACAAGCACAAGTAACACTCATGCGTTTTTTTTGTCTCTGTCTGTTACTGTTTCTTTAGGTCTGCTGAAGAGAGAGTATCAGGCAAAGGTAAATGTCTCCACATTAACACTTTAAAAGAGTGGAAAAAATCTTATGAATATATACAGTTTTCTCACTTGTCTGTTGTACTGTTTGCTAGATGAAAACCGGGTTGATGGTGTTCGAAGGGATAAAGTTATGCCTGAGGGAAGAGGAGGAGGAGCAGCATTTGGGAGAGGAGGGGGTCGGGGACGAGGAGTTGACTGCCCAAACAAAGACAAGCGGAGAGAACCTGCAGACAGGTGAGGCAGCCTTCACTAATGTGAATTTGTCTTGTACAAATTAAATATATATACAATTGTACATCTGCATAGTAGGGCTGGACCAGAATATTCGTTCGGTGGGTTGGCATTCGATTTTCAATTTTGAGATTCGAATATCCTTTTTTTTTTTTTTTTTTTTTCTCTCGAACACCTGGAACCCCACGAAACGGTTCTCAACTTGTCCGCCTGGCTGAACATCTGCACCAGCAATAGACAGTTAGCCAATGAAAGACGTTCGTGCTGACCTACAGCATGCATATATGAGCCCGCTTCTATTATGAGCGCGCTTGCCGCACATCTACATTTGAAATAATGAACTTAAGCGCGCAAAAGACGCAACATGTGAACGGACCCTCTGCTATCACAAAACTGAAAGCGATGCATGCGTTTTCTTTCAGTCAGCTGTCCCGAGATGCGAGCGAAAGTCTTGAGTCAGCATGCAGTAGCTCTTGTAGTGCAGACGAGATGCGCTGATGTGAAGCCGCTTTGAGAGAGTGAAAGAGAGAAGACGCGGTCCATCTGAATCACTCACGCTGTTTTCAAATGACTGATTTAATCTGATATTTTGTGGATTTATTTACTCATCTAACCTACATGCTATATTCAATAAATGTTTGCAGGTATTTCCCTCATTATAAACTCGAAAGCTGCGGGAATGAGTAAAACTATGCGATATAGCCTACACACATTCAGGACCTGATTAAATATAACTCTATTATACAGAGATTTGTGAAATAAAATTTCATGACTTTTATAAAACTTTTCCAGGCCTAGAAATTGCTGTTTTAAAATCTCATATCTTTTCCATGTTTTTCATGACCGTACGAACCCTATAAAAGCAACTGCACGCTTTTAATCACTAAAGATTGGTCCTCTCCCTCCGCTAATCACATGCCGGATCCGTTACCCCGCTTTATTCCGGGACCTCTCAATTTACAAATTAAGCACTGGGCTACCTTATTAAAAGTATTGCTCTTAACAGACCTGTGTGTGTTTTGTATCACTAGTGCAGTTCTCGGAGCACATAAGCCCTGCCCGCGTGAAGCGCGCCGCTTCCGGCTCACGCTGTTCTGTAGTTTATTAAAAGTTTATTAATTATGAACGTGTCGCGTGTCCATATTGCACCAAAATGCAACACTGCACTCCCTTGGGTCCGCAGCAACACACCTGCCACGCGTGAAGTCATTGGATGAACGGTTCTCGACACAATAAAAAAGCAAACAGACAGATAGACGCACAGAGATTCCTGCCTTTTATTAGAGAGAAGAATATGTTCAGCCCCTCCCTCCGAAGCTTCGAATATTCGGTGTTGATTACTATCGAAGCTTCGAAGCTCAAAAAATGGTATTCGGACCAGCCCTACTGCATAGACACCACATGGACTGAAGAGCAGTATCTGAATCTGAATTAATGCTAGACTTTTCTGTATATTGAAAGTGAATGGGAACTGCTAAGCTCTAAAACTAGTCCATGCAACTAGCATTTAATTACTTATGAAGCTGTTAGAATAAAAATACTCAACACTAGGGCTGGATTGTATGACCAAAATATTATCACAATATTTTTTTCTGTTTAATACAATATCATCATACAATAATATATGTTTGTAACACCTTCAGAATTAATGTAAACCCTAACTTATTTCACAGTTAAATTCCACAGAGTATCACCTTTTTAATTCAGGGCACCATGAAATCCATTTAATTTTCCCCCAAATAATGTGTTTTGTTTCATGAAATGAATAAAACTTTAATCAATCTTTTAAAAAGCAATCAATTTATTATTAAACATTGCATTTAAGTTTTTTGTCAAATATGCTGCACAACAGAAATGTATTAAAACATAAATGGAAAAATATTTAGTTTAACACACATTATTTAGTTTAGTACTAAATATTTAGTTTAGTGGCAATAGTAAGTTTAGTACACAATAGTTATACATTTCTGTCATAATTTCATAATTCTGTCAATAAGTTAAACTGAACAACGGTGGGTTGTGATGAAGATCTTTGAGTTTCAGTTTGTATTTCAAGGCAGTTTTTCCTCAAATGAAGCTGAAAAGATGAAGTGTTTCAGAGCAGCTCTGGAGATATAGGTCAAGATATAGGACATTGAGATGCAGATGCTCACAGTGAGAGCTGCAAGTGTCACGTTTGAGTTTTTGTAATAGATAAAACAGCACCGTTCATTCATTCAAGGCAAACGTATTAGAAACATGGTTGACTGGCTGTTCTCATGTTTTTTTTCTACTGTGTGACAGGCTGTTAGATTAATCCATAATAATTTTCATCATAATTTTATCGTCATCTCAAAATAATATTGTTTATCTATTCTTAAACCCTTTCATGGATTTTAATTGACAGGAAGGAGGTCAGACGGGAACGAGATCCCAGAATAGCCTCAGAACCAAAGAAATATGAAGAGAGCGCTCCTCCTGTGAGTACTTTACCTGGTCTTGACCCCTCAATGAGCAGAGGTACTCTACATTACAGGCAAAATTAGAGCCTGAAAATGATTGATTGCAGAAACCTACAAATCAGTGTAGTTGTTCAGCCCACTGTTGTGTAGGACCCGTGGGAACTACTAATTCTCTTACTTGCTCATCACAAACATTGAGTTTATAAACTTTCTTTTTTTCCCTACAGCAGTTCAGCGCCGCAAGTAAGTATGCTGCCCTACTCATGGATGGAGACCAGGGAGAAGATGGAGAGGAATGAACAATTAGCAAGGATCAACTAACAACAGAAACACAGAAGAAGAAAAAAAGCAAATGACAGATAAAATGAGGGGTTAAATTAGAGTTTCTTCATGCTGAGGGAGTGGCGTAGCTTATGGATGATGGCTAAGGTACCCACAATGCTGTTCTCTGTCACGTTTATGGAAATTTATACTGGTATTCCTAAAACTGGCCCGTTTTAATTAAAAATAAAATAAAACAAATCAATGCAGTACGTAGATAAACACATTCATACATGTAGACATTTGAAAATCATTGTTAAATTGAAAGTCATTGTTATAATAAAAAAAAATGTAAGATACTGTAACTTGTCTCTGAATTCCTTTTTTGGTTAATTCAGTCAGCAATTGCAATATGATGCATAGCAGCTTTTTCATGGATTTGATGTAATTGTTCACTCATAATGCTCAGTATTGTGTTGTAATGCCATAAACCATGGTGCAATTTTGTTGAAATCTCCCACTAAAGAGTTCATGGTTAGCAGAAACACCCTCAGAACTGAAGCGTATGTCGTAGGATGGACTTTCCACTCAAATCCTTTAAATGCTTCAGACTGAAACTCAAGGTTTCTGCTATCTTGTTTTGTTCATCCGTTCATCTCAAACCTGTGTAGCATTATGTTCTCAAAGGGCAGGATAGTGAACTCCCTCAAAGTGCTCTCAAACCAGTGTTATGGTCCAACACTGAGGGTTGTGCAGATCCTCCCAGTCCCATGGTGATTGAGTATTGTAAAGATGTTCAAGACCCTTAATGCTTTTCCTTTCCAAGACTATATTATTAAACTAATAATAAAAATCTGACTGCATGAAAATCCACAGTTGGACTGCAGTGGCTGTATGTGTGCCACAAGAAAATTGCTTTTGTTACATTTTAGAGCTGTTTTCTCTTAAGCTATGAATGATTTTGAGTGTTTCTCAAGGTGTTTTTCCCTGTAACTGCTTTATTGGATGGATTTTATGGCCCATTCTAAGGTGGGAGTTTGTTGCATTCTTCGTGCTGTTCATCCATGTTTTCCCAGCTGCCCTAACTGAACCCCTCTCGCATGTAGCTTTATCTGAATACACTTCTATTATTACAGAGCTACTGCAGTGCATATATAATCACTTTTTTTTTTTTTTTATTGAAAGGGAAAAAGTTGTCTGATCTGGCGTTTTCTCATACCGGTAATATCCTTGAAACTCATAAGGGCTCATTAGCTGCATTCCCTTTTATGAGTGCATTGCCAATGTGTCCACACATGGAAATAATACAGCTCAGTGTCAATTAAAAACACTCTGGTTTTGTGATGAATCAAATTTGATGAGCTTAATGTTTTCCCTGATGGCTTTTATAAACAAGCCATATGGCTCTGTTGTCTGCTATTATGGTTTCTTTTAGGGCAGAAAATAATATTTGCTTGCCTTGGCTTAATGGCTAATGATAAACGAAAAGTTAACTTTAATGATAAAAATGATTACAACTCATTCACCAAGAATGATAACTATTTGCTTCTGTACCAACACACAACCAGCGTACCACTTTAAATGCAATGGATTCTGAATGATGTGGGATTTTTTATTCCAAAATAAAAGACTTTTGTTAAGCGGTAACACCAGTGACACAACTCCAGGGGACCACTGTTTTCATTATATATTTTATAATATTTATTTGGCATTTTGTTTTTTTATGCCATTTACATCATATATTTGATAGTTATGAATATACTTTTGTATTTTAAATGGTAGAAAATCCTGTTTTTGACCTCAAAATAAAGCACTTTCCCGCTGTACATGGCTGTGGGGACAAGCAGTTTTGTGGTACTTGGAATTCTATATAATTAATTAAAAATAAATAAATGCCACATTGATGGCTCAGGAAGGTGTAATTGTTCAAATAACATATTGTTTCATTTTAAAATATAAAAAAATTGTAACCCTAATGTGTATTTCAATTGTAATATTTCTGTAAAGTCTAGGGACAGAAAAGTGGACGTTTCTGTAGAATGACCCGCCTAACTTACCATAGTACAAGAATGGTATACCATTTGGTACTCACATTGAATATGATACTAAGAACATGGAATTACCATAATAGCCTACAACAGTTTTTATTTACTTTTTGGTCTTTGTATTTTTAGTTCGACTGGTAATTGATATTTTAGATTTTTCCCATACCAGCGATAAATCTTGCAAATAAGACAAAAAAAAAAAAAAAAGCAGAATCAAGGTATGTGAAACTGTAGTCCTGTGTGTTTTCAGCCTCTAGAGACAGATGCAGTGCTTTTTGTGTTTAGTGTTGTTTTCTGCTGTGTCAGGTGCATGTATATGTTGTTTCTGTTGTCTGTAGAATGGCAGTTGGTGCTAACTGGTGGTCTCTGGACACAGAACCTATAAGAGCGACCTTAAAAGTAACCAAAAAACATTTATGTATTGGTAGCTTTTGGTAACAATTTTGTTTGTTTTTGAATCTCTTAGCTTTATGTTAGTTTACTTAAATAGTTTTGTGTGTGCAAATGTTTAAAAGTAAAAACAGTCCTATTATGCGTATGATGCGAATTATAATTATGCAGTAATCAAACATTTTAATTAATTTGAAATGCAGTAGCCTTTCACACAGCACAATACTCATATCTAGCCACATGCTATACTGTAATGAATAATTGACATAAACATTGAACTGTAGTTTGTTTTTGACACAAACAGATTAGTATAGATATTTTGATAGCAGTAGCTACACAATGTATAGGAGAGTATTTCCAGAATATTTCCATATTTACCAGTTGAAGTATGTCGAAAAGTCAGTCATGATATTTATTTATTTATTTAGAAAATCTTCAGAAGATGCCAGATCTGTAACCTTCATTAACATAATTGCAACTCAAATTAGAATTAAGAAGTGAAGTACTTATTTTCTGCCTCCATGTTTTTGTCCTACAAATCTTTTTTGACACAGAGTATTACAACTTATATTGTTGCCTCAGGAAGACATCTTCACTCCAGTAGCCCATTTTTAATTCATTGAATTGATGTTACAACTCACCCTGTGTTACTGAAACATTATTATGAATGGAATTTTATTCATGGAAGAGTTTTGTGGTTTCATGTGCTTCACAGTAACTTATTCAGTATTGCACCCACACATGCAGATGCGAGGCGAGTGCTGCTTGGACGGAGCGGATGTGAAGGAACGAGAACAGATGCTTTGTTGTCTCATTCTGCCAATGAAATATGGAGATGAGGAGGAACAGAAGACCTAATGCTCTCTGTGTGCAGACATAGGGACTGGGTGGTGGAGAGATGTTGGAATACAAGCCTTAAGGGGTGTGTGTGTGTGTGTGTGTATGTGTATGTATGTGATGGTTCCCAGTGGGTGAGCAGAGCTCGAGTGCCAAAGAAGAGGAAGGGTCTGACGTAAACCTGCCAAAAACAGCTGCGAGAGAGACGGAGGAGGGCGTTACATAGTGTGCATGTGAGGGGGCAAGAGACAGTTAGAGGGAGGACACCCCCAGAGGGACACTAAGAGGGAGACTTTGGAAGTGGGAGAGAATGTGTGGAAAAGAAGGTGTGAGAGACATGATTCCGTGTTGGAACTGGACGCTAAGACACTGAGGAACAAGGAGACGTCCTTGAGGAGAAGGGAAACGTAAAACAAGGAGAAACCTGGACTGAAGACTAAGGAAAAGAAGGGCAAAGAAAGTGTAAGAGGAGAAGGAAAGGATATCCAAGGAGGAATAAAGCAAGTAGAATGGGTTGCGTCTTCAGCAAGCAGCGGTGGGTTAAAGAGAGGAATCCCCAGCCCTCGGACCCCCCGAAAACACGAGACCTCACAGAGGATGCAGAGATTCTCAGCTTAACAGAGGTGTGTGTGTGCATGGGGTCATATATAGGTAAGAAGATCACCAGGCAATGAGTGCAGTGGGTCTGCTTCAATGGTTATGTTTTACGTCTTCTGTAAATCATTACATACTTGCAGTAATATTTATAGTCAAGGGTTTTCAAATAGGAATCTGTTGAAATGGGGGTCAATGGAGAACATATGTAAAACATATACAAATTGTTATTTTTAATGAATTGGTAACTTTTTAACTAATGATCTGTTTTGCATTATATAATGTAATGTTAATGTACTATATAAAAGTTATCTTAGTAACACTTTACAATAAGGTTACATTCATTAAAATTAGATAATGCATTAGGTATTGTGAACTAAAAAAAGTGAAAATTTTATAGCATATATGAATCCAGTTTAATGTTAAGTATACTGATGTTCATTGTTAATTTGTCAATTCATAATACATATGATGTTGATTTTCTATAGCTTGAAATGTTAAAATGTATGGTGTACAAATGAACATGAATCTAGATTAATAAATTATATAAAGTATTATTTTGTTAGTTCATGATACCAAATGTATTATTATATTATATTATATTTATTATATGGTTACACTTTATTTTAAGGTGTCCTTGGTACAGTGTAATTATACATTTAAATACTGAGTAATATTAATTAACTACATGTACTTACTATATAGTTAGGATTAGGTTTGGTTTAGGGTTACTTGCGTGTAATTATGCATAATTTATTGTTATTATAAAAGTAAGTACATGTAACGTGTAACAAGGACACCTTAAAATAAAGTGTTACATATATTATATAGTGACTGGATACTGGCTGTGGCTGGTACAGTTATATTGACTATAATTATTTTTATATAGTTATGTTAACTTATTATAGAATACTTGGGGTCCCTGGATTGGCTGACATTCCATATGTGTTTTCCCCCCAACATCAAGATTTCTGATTAAAGTTTATATTTTTGGTGCTGTCAGCAGTCAATACTTGTTTTAAGTGTTTCTGTTGTGAATGTTTATACTGCTGTTACTGCTCAAAATGCAGTTTATTAGACAAATGTATGTAAAGCTTTTTTTTTTTCTTTTTTTTTTTGCTGTAAGGAATATTTTCTGAAGGGATATTCCTGCCAATGAACATTCTCCCACACACAAACACTCACTCACAGTAACACTTCCATGTCCGTCATTAGGCGGCAAGTTGACTCTTTGGGGTCAGACAGCTTTAGTATGTTATGTGCCCTTAGAAAACCTGCCTATAGGATGGAAAATGTACATAAATAGAACATTTCCACTTCATATAACACATTGTCAGCAGTGACAAACACTCACATGTCGTGTGCTATGCTCTTGAGAGAAAAAAAGGAAAATATATTCCATAACCACAGACAAATAGCCAAATTAACACACCCATGCAAGCATACACACAAACACATACGTTTCCTAGGGATCTTGTGGTCAGAAAGACTGGTTAAAAATAGACGGTGGAATTCTGGGACGGTGGAAGCATACCTCGGCCTTCCCACCTGCTCCCGTCTACTCCTGCCTGGAATGTGAGTCTGTATGTGAGTGTAAGAGAATTCCTATTAGCAGGGCCAAAACTCTTATTTCAAAATGTCAGCAGCAACAGTAGCAGAGAGAAAACTCTTTTTGTCTCTCTCGCACTCTCTGTCATATAGCATGTTCATTTGACATTGGGAGAATTCTTGTAACCTAGTCCTATATAGTTTTGCACTCTTCAGAGGAGAAGAAGAAGAAGTGAGAAGGCATGAGGAGAAAGCTGTGTCTGTGCATGTGTTGGATATGTGGAGGGAAATGCTTTATCCATGAGCCAAACTTTGGCTGGAGACAGCAAGAGAGAGAGAGAAGGGTGGAGAGCTGAAAAAGTCCTTTATCTAAAACCATGTTTTGAAGAAGAAGAAAAAAACATGAAACCAAACTTTTGTCATATCTGTGTTTTATATCAGGCTGTCACATGCTCACAATATGTAAACATAACCTCCATGAAAGGGACTTTTGGACTAGTTGATGAATGAACAGCTGTATATGTGTTTTTAAAAACATCCTCTGTGATTGCAGACCAGATATATTTTCCGTGAAATCTTTAGACAGATTGTTTGAGGTGGTAGGATATACAACGGAGAGGAGTTACGTATAGCAATTGTTTACTTCCCATTTACAGTCTCTAGATGGCAGCATTGTCAAGCGATAAACCTAGCAACGTGCCATGAAGGCCTACATTACCTTTCACAGATTTTGGGTCAGTAGTTTTTTAAAGATATTAATACTTTTTATTCAGCAAGAACACATTAAATTTATCAAGGGTGACAGTAAAAACTTTTAGATTCCTACAGAATATGTGTTTCAAATAAATGATGTTCTTTTCAACTTTCTATTCATCCAAGAATCCTGAAAAAATGTTATCATGGTATTAAGCAGCACAACTGTTTTCAAATATTGATAATAATAAGAAATGTTACTTGAGCGCCAGATCAGCCATCATGAAATAATTACATTTAAATGTGTGTGTGTGTGTGTGTGTGTGTGTGTGTGTGTATATATATATATATATATATATATATAAACAATTAGTTTAAATTCTAATAATGTTCTCTTTTATTGTATTTTTATTTAAATAAACGCAGCCCTGGTGAGTATAAGAGACTTCTTTCAAGAACATTAAAAATCTTACTGACTCACAGTATTATACTGTATATAACTTTGCATCCCTTTGTTCATAATCATTCATAATAATTAATTGATAGCAGTATATCATGGATATAGCTGAATTTGGAGAAAAACACCTTATAGCATTGAATAGAATAGAATAGAATAGAATAGAATATGATCATTAAATGATTGTCAAATCATCCAGCTGTTTTATGCAATATCTGCTCATTGTGCCAAAACAATTCTATCATCACAGCACTATTACCCAAAACAAACATGATTTTCATTCATCGCCTTCATATGAGTGATTGATTTATTCTCTTCATATCACGACAGCTGGGGGCGTGTGGACGTGTGCTCAGTGCTCTTTAATATCATGTTTGTGGTTGGCAGATGTGTTTAGGTTTAGTTCTTGCCAAGTGTGCATACATACAGATCCCATAATATCTGCTGCTGTATAATTTGAGGTCTTTTTGTGTGTGCTTATATATGTAGTTGGGTAAAATGGGTTCACACTCCTTTAAAGAGAGGAACTTCAAGAAGAAACACCACTGTGTTGTCTGCAGACAAGCCCTCGACAGCCATGCCATGTATTGCAGAGGTAACACACATTTTATTTTTGCTATCATGACTTTACATTGACTTCTGTTGTTTTTATACTTAGCTAATATTAGCTGATATTTCTGTCCTCTAATTTGTATTATTATATTTAATAAGCAATTTCCTCATGGACACTATTAACTGCTCCACAAAATGTAGGTGGTTTCAGGTTTTACTATCCTTGTGGGACCTCACCCCCACATGCACATAATGTACATCAATATTTATTAATGTAATCCACATTTTTTTCCTTGCAGAGTGTAAATCTGCAGTGCATAAGAAATGCGAGGAAAGGGTAAGATTCTTTATCTTACAGCTGAAATGCTGCAACTCTATGCCTCTATTATGAAGTACATTAGATGGCTAAACAGTGATCAGCACTTGATGGCTTTAACCAATAAGGAAATGGCAGAAAAATGCATTCTCATTGACTGTATGGGTCCTTGTAGCGGCATATGTTGTGATGTGTGTCACTCTCAAATATAGTAGAAATAGGTCTAATTCAGATGAGTTATAAGCTCTGGTTATCTTTGGTATTAATAGAAATTGCAATCAGTCACCGAATGCCAACAGTGCATCACACGGATATATGCCACAGCTGTTCCTCTCTTTCTCTCTATTTCTTATTTTTTCTCCTGCTCTCTTTCTTTCTCTTTTACTTTTTCTCTTCACAATAAAAAAACAACTTAAGCAACAGTTTTCATCGTATGTTTTGAGTTTAATTAATTTACTCCTTATTTTAACTAAATGCCTTGGCTGAACCTAAAATGTCAAGTGTCAAAACAATGCAACCATAATTATTCACACCCCAGTGCATGCTCTAAGAAAGATGAATGGTATTAGAGTACAAGACCCATTGCAAATCTGTAGTTGGTTTGACTTAAAACGTAGAATATTATACTAGTAACACTTTACAAAATGGTTCCCGTTGTTAACATACAGTTAACCACATTAGTTAACACGAATGATGAAAATGACTTCTTCTAAAGCATATATTAATCTTAGTTAATATTAATTTCAACATCTACTAATATATTATTAAAATGAAATGTTGCATCTGTTAATATTTAATGGACTTGAGGTAACATGAACTATATTAATGTTAACAAAATTAATAAATACAGTAACAAATTTATTGCTCATTGTTAGGTAATGCATTAAATGTGAGCCCTTATTGTAAAGTGTTATCCAGTTCAAGGAATTAATGCATATATTATGAACTAACAATGAAAAAAAAACAATCAAGTAAATATTTTGACATTTTTAAGCATCATTTACTTGAATACTTTTTACAGTCCATGGCCTGGTTTTAGAGCGAGAGAGAGAGGATGGGTGGGAGCAAGAGAGTGAGAGGATCAGAAAGAGAGAGAGAGAGAGAGAGAGAGAGAGAGAGAGAGAGAGAGAGAGAAAGAGAGGAGAGCACTTGTATGTCGTGCCATAGGAACTCTAGAAATCTGGACTGAGAAAGGTACAGACACACTTCCTTTTTAAAGGCATCAAAGAGGGATTTCATTTTGCTTTCGGCAAAAGTTAAGTATACTTAGTGTACTTTTCATTTCAGATAATAGAATTAATTTGTGTTTGTAGTGAGATAATCTGTTTGGCACAAAGAGAAATACAGTAGAAAAGAGAGAATCAGCAATATATGGAATGAAACAAGATAAGAGTGGAAGTCACACTGACACACGAGAGATACAGTCAGATGGTTATTAAGGTTTATAATATATGAACATTTATCTTTATGTTTGTTTTGTGATTGTGTGTAAGCGTTTGATTGTGTCTGCTTCACTTGCAATTACTGCTAAAACAGGATGTAGTTAATGAACCCCAGTGTGTTTTCTCATCCCTCATAAAGGATTTGTTTTGTCTGCACTGTAATATGATTTTATCATTATGTTATAGCAACATGTTAGTTTCAACTTCCAACAGTTGGATTTTCCAGCAGGGCACTTCAAAGTCAGAGCTCAAATAATGAACAAAATTACTTCTACTTAAATTTAAGGCAGCAATGCAGTGAATATTGGTGACTTGCATGGTGAAAAATACTCTTACAAACAGACTCATGATCAGAGGCACAGGCCAGCTGATCATCTGAAATAGAGTAGTGGAAATAGTTCATAAAGCCAGCAGGCATTTCATCCGTCCTGGTCGGAGAGATCAGCTGCTTTTGTTTCTCTTTATACATGTGTCTCCACCCTCTGTCCACATCAGACTCTCTGTCTGTCAGTCTATCAGAATATCCCACATCACACTCATACTCACCCTCCAATATGCAGAATGATGGTCTGTTTAGGTTTTCCAATGACAGATTTTCAAACTTTTCCATTTGTTTGACCCATCTTGAATATATGGTTACATACATTTGATTGCATTTACTAACAAAATGATATTGAAGCCATATGCAAAGCCATTTGTGTTAGTTAGAGTCTGTAAGTTAAAATGTTATGTCTAAACTAATTACTGAGAAGGAAGTAAAGTGAATGTGTGCAAATATGTGCATGCACACACACACTAACAGACGGTGTTAAACAGTACCAGATGTCCCCTGGTGTGATAATAACCTAATGAGGACAGAGAGGATGTCTTAAAATGGAGAGTCACCCAGTGGCCCCAAAGTATGTTAGCTGCGTGTGTGTATGTTTTAGAGGCTAGTATGTGTCTCTTATATGGTCTCTGATGTCTAAACCTTCTAAATCCTGCATCAAAGTCTGTCTTTCTTCTAGGTCTCTGTCCCTTGTGAAGTTATCTCAAATCCAGCGAGTTGCTTTTTAACATTGTAATTATATTAATATAATAGTGATATTTTTGAAAAGTGCATGCCTGTTTCAGTAAGCTTCTGTAATTTCTTTCTGCTGGGATATCAGAGGAACATATTAAAACAATATGAAGGGAAATACGAGGTTAATTTTCAAATGACCATTATTTTTACAAAGGCATAATTGGAGTCAACCATAAAAAGAGCCATTACTATCAGAAAAGGAAGGTTAAAGGAATTACTAAGTGTGTTTGATGTATTGGATGGCCTGTTTTTTATTCACATTTTTTTTTAACTCTGATCTTTCCTAGCCCCCATTTCAAAACCAGATGACCATTTCTCCTAGGTAAGAGCACATTTCATAAAGCTAACTCTGAATGACAGAGAAAAGAGCAACATTTTTATGAATTCAAGAAAAATCTCACCCAAAAAGTAACAATCTGTCATCACTCACGTTCAGGTTGTATGAAAATCATGCTCCTTTTGTTTGCAGTTGAGTCTGACTTTCTTGTGTTTCTTGCTGTTTCCCAGTAGAGACAAAATGGAGAGTGTTATGGAGAAGTTGATGGGCAGTCATTATGACTTCGACCTGACCTACATAACTGAACGTATCATCTCTGTCCTATACCTGTCTGACCTGGAAGAACAGCGTTACAGCGCTAACCTTAAGGAAGTGGCAGCCATGTTGAAATGTAAACATCAAGACAAATTCTTGGTCAGTTGTATATCTGTTTCATCATTGTTGAGTTTTAAAGCCATGTGAATTAGCACTCATATGTCTCTTTCACTTCTCCTCAGCTTATAAATCTGTCAGAGAAACGCCATGACATCTGCAGACTAAATCCAAAGGTATCTTCTTGCCGTTTTATTAAAAACGCCTTTGTATGTATTATTCCATTAACTAGATTTGCATATATCTTCATGGCTGGCTTATTTTGACGTATGCCTTTGTTTCTGTAGGTTGAGGAGTTTGGGTGGCCTGATCTGCATGCCCCGTCCCTTGATAAAATATGCGCTGTGTGCAAAACCATGGAGAACTGGCTTAACTCTGACCCCCAAAACGTGGTTGTACTACACTGCAAGGTTGAGATCAGAAGTTATTTGATATTTAATATTTAATATATAAGAGCTAAAAGTGTTTAAATGTCATCAGTCTTATTAAAGGAATAAATCACCCAAAAATGAGATTCTGTCACCATTTACTTAGTCCAAAGTCATTCCAAACTCAAATGAGTGACTTTCTAATGGAAAAGTTTAGACTAATGTACTCTCTTTTTCATGCAGTTACAATGAATTGGTACTGAAGCTACAGAAAGAACTATAAAAGTATCATTAAAGTAGTCCTTACAACTTTCAATCTTTCCCTCTAGTGGGCTGTTACTGTTACTCTGTGACCAGATAACAGTAAGTGAGTTGAACTTAACCAAATCAGTCTGGTCCAACATATATAGACTTGTAAATGATGACAGAATTTAAATTTTATAAAATTTTAGTGTCATATAAAGCATGACCCAATATTATTATTAGTTGTTGTATATATTTTTTCTTCTCGATCTGTCTTCCTTTTTCTCTACCTGTCGCTTTCTCAGGGAAACAAAGGAAAAACAGGGGTGATTGTGGCAGCTTACATGCACTATAGCAAGATATCAGCTGGGTATTTACACAAACACACACACACACACACACACACAAACCATTTTTTAATTAAGTGTGTGTGTGTATATATACATGTGTATATATATATATATATATATATACATATATAATGTTACAAAAGATTTTTGTTTCGAATAAGTGTTGTTCTTTTCATCTTTTTTTCATCACAGAATAATAAATGACATTTTAAAATATAGTAAATAGAAAGTCATTATTTCAAATTGTAATATTATTGCATAATATTACTGTATTTTTGATTAAATAAATGCAGCCTTGGTGAACATCAGAGATTTCTTTCAAAATCATTAAAAACTCTTATGCAGTGCCTTTTGGGAGCATTTTATTGTAATTACACTTGACTCTTTCTGTGTGTATGCAGGGCAGATCAGGCTCTCTCGACAGTTGCTATGAGGAAATTTTGTGAGGATAAAATCTCTTCATCTCTCCAGCCATCTCAGAACAGGTATGACCAACCTTTATTTCTGTTTGTTCCAGAATAACTTGTTCTAGTTTGGTCATGATGTTCTCTCTGTCATTACAGGTATATATATTATTTTGCCGGTCTACTCTCGGGTGCAATAAAGATGAACAGCTCCCCTCTGTTCCTGCATCAAATTCATTTTCCAGCTTTGCTCAACTACCAGCCAGGAGGAGGTACACAACATGTTCAACCATAACCAGGCCTTATTATGTATTTTCTGTATTTTAAATGATTTTGAGGAAAAGACTACAAAATTCTGTATGAATGTTTTAAATTTTAAAATGTGTTAAAATGATAGTTGAAGCAAAAACAAAATCATAATTTACTCACCCTCATGAAGTTCCAAACCTGTATGACTTTCTTCAGTCATACAGGTTTGGAACAGCATGAGACTGAGTAAATGATGGCATAACTTTCATTTTTAGGTAAACTATCCCTTTCAGTGTGTTTCCCCATATTATCCATTGCATTTTGCAGGTTACTCTCCCTTTCTGAAGATCTATCAGTCATTGCAGCTGGTCTATTCTTCAGGCAAATAGTAAGTGGGTTTAATTTATCAGTCTCATAAGGTTTGAGATATTTTTCAGCACTGTGGCATGGTGGTGGCAACCCTCCAAAAATTAACATCTTGTTGGTTTAAGCTGCTCAAAGCTGGTTTAAGATGATCTTAAATTCTGGCTAAAATTATGTAGTTAGTCTCTCAGCCATGCCATGTTGGTTTAGCTGGTCAACAAGCTGGTCTCCCAGACTGTCCAGCTGAAAAGTGTCCAAATCCCCTCTAAATCCAGCCAAAAGACCTGCCTGACCAGCTCTGGCTTGCAGTGTGTCCAAATCACACTTCTCCTCTCTTCATCTTATCATGTCATATCCTATCTTGACTGTTCTATAAAAAAAATGAGATGTCATACATTTTTTAACTTTCTTTGTTTGTGTTACAGTGATATTCAGGGCCCTAACAGTAAGAAGCTGTGTGTGAATATTGAACCAGCTCTACTGCTGAAAGGAGACATCCTGGTAAGAGCAGTCAGAAATTTCACAAGAATACAGTCTTGTTATATTATGTAAGATTTTCCTATAACTTGCTAACTAGCCACTGCTTTAAAAGGAGAAGTATTTTAAAATACATATTTAAAAACATCACCACATTATTAAATGACCAGACTTAAAGTGATAGTTCACCCAAAAACTAAAATTATATCATAATTCTTTCACCCTCGTGTTGTTCCAAACCCATAAGACTTTGGTTTCGTTAATCTGTGAAACACATTTTTACCTGAGATGTTTATGTCCCTCCATTGAAAGTCCAGGTAACTAAAATTTAAAAGATCCAAAAAGGCTTTAAAGGCACTGTAAAATGAATCCATATGAATTGAGTGGTTTAATCCAAATCTTGTGAAGAGATATGCTGACTTTATATGATGAACAGATATAATTTAGGCTTTTATTAACATATAAAAAACCATACAGAGAGCAAATCACATATGGTAAACACAGAATCTCAAATGTGCTCATGTGTGCGTTACATTCTAGAACTAACCTCATTGATTCCTCATGACACACATTTCAGCTTCTGTGTTTACCATATGATGTACACTATGTATGTGGGTTGGTCATTGATTAGATGTAAATAAAAGCCCAAATTAAATCTGTTCATCATATAAAATGATTGTATCTCTTCACAAGAATATCATAGACACTTGGTTGGCCATTAACCACCTAACAACCAACCAGAAAACCAGAAACTACATAGCAACATCCTAACAACCACCTACAACACTCAAGCAATGTGTAGGCAAGTTGTGAGAAGCACCACATTTTCACCACAAAAGCACCACGTTTTCCTCAGTAAAAATGTTTCTTATTGTCTGTCCTTAGGTGAAGTGTTATCACCGTCTCTCAGATGTGTGTAAGAGAGAATGTGTGTTCCGAGTCCAGTTTCACACCTGTAGTGTTCATGGGTCTCAGCTTGCTTTTGGCAAAGGAGAACTTGACCATGCTTGCACAGGTAAACTCATACCGGCATTGTTTGTTTGACTGCCCCCTCCGTTGCCTCAGCTTCTCAAAAGCAGAGGAATAAAGTGTGTTTTCTGTGTTATCTTTCTGATTTGTGTTTGTGTAGATGACCGTTTCCCTGCAGATGCAACAGTGGAGTTGCTGTTTTCTTCTGGCCCGCAAAGAAGAGGTACACATCTATCATGCGCACTCTTTCTCCATTCCTCCCTCTGTTAGCTCTGTCTTAATGCTATATATGTGTGTTTTGAGGTGGAGAGGTGCAGGGAAATGACCCGGGAGTATCTGTGGATTACGGCACTTCAGATCCTATTGTGCGCTGGGACTCGTATGAGAACTTTAACCTTCACCATGAAGATAGTGTTGAGGGTATGTGCACTCAGTCTAGCCCCAAAACATGTGGCTTGTCAAGCTACAAGAACTAGAATTACAATCAAACTACCCTAAAAAAATGTTGGCTACACTACAAGTTGCTGGCAAAACTAACTACACTACTGTTCAAAAGTTTGGGGTTGGTAAGATTTTTTCTCGTAATTTTGACTTTATTCTCGAAACATTTCAACTTTATTCTCATAATTTCGGCTTTATTCTTGAAACATTTAGACTTTATTCTCGTAATGTTGACTTTATTCTCAAAATATTTAAACTTTATTGTTGAAACATTTCGACTTTATTCTCGAAATACTTAGACTTTATTCTCGTAATTTCAACTTTATTCTCGAAACATTTTGACTTTATTCTCGAAATATTTCGACTTTATTCTCCTAATTTCTACTTTATTCTCCAAATATTTAGACTTTATTCTCATAATTTCAACTTTATACTCAAAACATTTCGACTTTATTCTCAATATTTCGACTTTATTCTCAATATTTCGACTTTATTCTCGTAATTTCAACTTTATTCTCAAAACATTTCAACTTTATTCTCAAAATATTTCAACTTTATTCTAATAATTTCAACTTTATTCTCGAAACATTTCGACTTTATTCTCGTAATTTATATCCATTACTGACCTGGGCCTTTTTAAAGCTAGACTTAAAACTTATTTATTTAGACTGGCTTTAATATCTAGCAATGTTGTGACATTTTTGTGTGTTTTTTTATGTAATGTTTTGTTTTTGGCTTACAATTTTGTTTTTATTGCTCTGTTTTTATTGGAAAGCACTTTGGTTCACCTTGAGTGTTGTAAAGGGCTGTATAAATAAATGTTGATTGATTGTTGATTGATTGATTAGACTTTATTCTTGAAATATTTCGACTTTATTCTCAAAATATTAAGACTTCATTCTCGTAATTTCAACTTTATTCTCAAAATATTTCAACTTTATTCTTGTAATATTTCGACTTTATTCTAGTAATTTCGACTTTATTCTCAAAATATTACGACTTTAATCTCATAATCTTAGATTTTTTTATTTTTTAACGTGGCATTAAAATGCCACCGTAAATTTATATATATATATATATATATATATATATATATATGCAATACACACACACACACACACACACACATATATATATATATGTGTGTGTGTGTATGTGTGTGTCTGTGTGTTTATTGCATTCCAGGACAAAAAACCTTGAGACATTTTTCATACACTCCATATTCATGCGACTGTAAATAATATGGTTTTGCCTGTGTATGTCTTGTGATCTGTAGATATCTGTCACACACGTGGGCCTTTGGACGGTAGTCTGTATGCTCAAGTGAAGAAGCGTCGAGCACCAGGCTCCAGTCCCAGCGGATGTCCGACTTCCATCAAAACCTCCACACATTCACCCACTCATTCCTCCTCTACTCCTCCAATTCATCTCTCCATCCAGCCTCTCTCAGTCAGCAAAGACACAAGTTGCTCCTCAGCACCACCTGAATACCTCTCTCCACCTCTAAGAGAAAAAAGAGAGAAGGACGAAGACAGGGAAAGACACAGAGAAACCGCAATTCTTGACAATGGCGACTGCTCTCCCGTGAGACCGGAGAGGCCCGTTCAGTCTTGTTATGGTCGCCCGTATTCCCACACTCATTCATTCTGTGACCCAGACCTGACCAGCCCGCATGCACTTGCACAAACGCTACATCCCAAACACCACACACTTCCCTGCAGCCGCACCAGCCCGGTACCAGTCCAAGACTTGTGTGTATCCCAGCCGGATCTTTTATGGGAGAGAGGGCGATGTCTGCACCATCCCTGCCCAGAAACCGTCAGGCACATGTACTCATATCCCACTCAAGAAACCCACCTTCATTCGCCACTGTCCCACTCACAGTCTTCCCATTCCCACACACTTCCTGCACAGACAAGTGCATTCTACTCTGGGGAGGCTTGTCCTGTGTTCCATTGCTCCGCCCTCCCTCAGGGCCACACCCACATGCCTCCTTCTCTATCCCCTAATCAGTCACTGCTCTCCAGTCCATACCGAGAATTACGTTACAGCACAACTCCGCCAACATCGTGCTCATGCAAGGACTGTTCTCGCTTACGTGAGGACGTTGCCCTCCATTCTTTACGAGGCAGAGAATTAGAAGCTCTTCCTTGGTCTAGAGAGGCGGGGTTTGGGATCAGGAGGGAGGGGCCTGTGCACTGGGGGGATGGAAGGGTGGAGTCTCATTTGGAGGGAGTTCAAGAGGCCGAATATTGGCGGCGCAAACTAGCAATGTCACCAGTAATGTTGTCGTATGGACATTGCCACGCTGTCCCAAAACAAGACCAACCCATATATGTTTCAGACGCCCAACCCGAACATATTACACCACTCAGTCCATATCCCAGCCCCCAAAGCAGTGGCTATCACAGCCCTCACCCACCCTGTCCCTGCTCTCCACAGCCGTTCAGAGAGAGTCCTGGATATGCCTCCATCAGTCATTCCCCAAACTCCTCCCCCATTGCTATCACTCCATCTCCAAAACGAGCCAATCACAACAATGCTTCAGCTGAAGAGAGTCAGCATGGCATGAATGGTAATCACACTGACACAGTTTGTAGACAATAAATTATAACAAACAGAGCATTCCTTGAATAACTTTTTTTATATTATTAAATGTATATAATAGAAATATTTGTGCTATAATTTAATACAAATTTAGTGCCATCTTGTCCTATGCTAGACTGTATGGGCTTAGTAAGATTTTTTTTTAAGAAATTAACTTTTATTTAGCAAGGATACATTAGGTTTAATGTTACTGAAGATTGCTGTTTCAAATAAATGCTGTTCTTTTGAACTTTCTATTGATCAAAATATCCTGGAACAAAATATATCACAGTTTCCACAAAAATATTAAGCAGCACGAATGTTTTCATCATTAACAATAATAAAAAAAAAAGTATTTTAAACACCAAATTAGCATTTTGGAATGTATTCTGAAGAATCGTGTGACACTGACGGCAGGATTAATGGCTGTTAAAATTGAGCTTTGCCATCACATGAATAAATTACATTTTAAAATATATCAAAATAGAAACAGTTATTTTACATTTGCAATAGTATTTCACAATATTATAGTTTTTTACTGTATTTTTATCAAATAAGTGCAGCCTTCATGAGTACAAGAGACTTCCAAAAGCATTTTAAAATCTTACTGACCCCCAACCTTTTAAACAGTAATGTTCACCAAAAAAAAAGAAAAGAAAAAAAAGAAATTTCTGTTCATCACTCTTAAGTCATCTAAACTATTTTTTTTTTAAATTATTTTGTGGAACACAAAATAAAATACTTTATAGAATGTACATGCTGCTCTTTTCTATACTCAATTTGTTGATGATTGATACCGTCAAGCTCTAAAAGGGACAGAAAAGTACCATAAATGTAACATATAAATAAGTCCATATGACTAAATGATGTAAACAATGAGAGAATTTTCATTTTTGGGTCAACAATCCCTTTAGCTTTCAGCTTTCATTTCCTTCCTTAATTTAATCTATTGTTCATTCTATTTTGTGTGTTTTGTAGATGGGCGTATTAAGGTTTTAGATGCCGATAAAAGTCACATTGAGGCCCTTTCTCCTCATAGGTAATTGTTTCTTCATGTAGATTAATCTCTTATTAATTTCTCAGCCACAGTTTATTTTATGAATTGTACATTGAATTTAATGCACTCAACCTATTCTAACAGCAGACCAATGGAGGTGGGACAACTAATGAAAAGCAAAGCTCCAGAAGGTGAAACTTTCCCTGGGTCTCTGATCACTGTTGTCTCGGCCGTCAGTGGAGTAGAGGAAAATACAAAGAAAACACCCATCACAGATTGTACATCTAACACTACTCTCATTATTAACCCACCATCATCCAAGGTTGTGGAGTCAGTGCAGGTACAAACACACAACCCCAAACTTCTCAGCACCAGCGTCCTAGAATCAGAGCAGGATAAAGCGGAGCGCCCCGGCTCATGCTACACCTCAACTTCAACCTCAACAAGTCCTCAGCCTCCTCTTTGCTCTTCAGAGAGAAGCTCTGCCTCTGAATTCCCTTCATTTAACATAAATGCTGAGAGGCAAAGCCTGATGACCTTGACCGACTGCAATGAGGAAAGCAGCAACAGTGACCTGACAGCATCGTCCCCTGACCCTGACGGCTACGTCACACCCTCATTCCCTATAGCATCATACAGCTACCCTCTTCTGACGGTGCCTCATGTACCTTATACAGGCTACACTGAGATCACCATCCCGGCCTCCTTGCCCCAACCTCCTCTCCCTGAAAAACAACGCTCATCCCCCCTTCAGAATGTGTCTGATTGCACTGGCACCTCCTCAGTAAAATCAGCTGGAAAACCTTCAACTTCCTCTGCCCAGTTCCATGTGTCCTTCTCCACTACTACCAGTGAATTACCTCCCACATCTAAATGCAAAGTAACCCCCTCTAGTGGCGTGGAAGAGCCAGAGAACCGCCTCAGCTCCAAGTTTGTCCAAGACAGCTCCAAGTACTGGTACAAACCTGGCATCTCCAGAGACCAGGGTAAGAACATCTGCATTTTTAGTGGAGCTTTCATCAGTGTTACTTACATTATTTCCATTTATGCATTTGGCAGATGTTGTGGGCCTGTATGTATTCTCTGCCATTCAGACCATTACACTGACATTGCCATGGCATTGTAGCCCTATGTGCTACAATTTTACTATGGTATACTATTAGTAGTGCGCAATTTATGGGTACCATTAGAAATTTCTTTGATTTATCGGTATTGGTCGATATTAGATATTTAATTAGACATTCTCATTTTCCCTATTTTTACATTTAGACTACATTTGCTGTTATCTAATGCTCACCTAAAATTAATCTTTAAAAACACTTATAATTTAGTAAGACTGTTAAAACTTCAAGTCAATTTTATTTGTTTAGCAATACAATATGCATTGTTTTAAAGCAGCTTTACATAAAATCATGATGTTAATATCTATAATATGAATTATAAATCATAATAAATTGAATAAATAAATAAATTGTTAAGTTCAGGTATTAGGGAGAATATGTGCTTTATAAGTACTAATAAACAGCCAATATGTTAATAATAGGCATACTAATAAGCAACTAGTTAATAGTGAGAATTGGTACCTATACTAAAGTGTTACCAAATATATAATAAATAAATTGATACTCAGTGTTCAGATGTATTGTTACTTTCTAATCCGACTAATTTAGTCTGGTGGAAACCAAGAAAAAAATCCAGCTGATCCCTTATATTAAAATTTTTTAGCAATGCCCTAGCAACTTCTTAGCAACACAATAAAGAACTCAATACCTTACATTAATCATTATATCAGTGCTCTTAAAGATGTAAAAGTAAATCAATCTTTAGAAGTTGATGTACATTACAGAAATACTCCTGCCACTCCATTAACAGAAGTATCTCTTTCCCCATTTAGCCATCGCTGTATTAAAAGATAAGGAGCCTGGCTACTTCCTCATTAGGGATAGTAATTCATTCCAAGGCGCATATGGATTGGCCCTGAAAGTCAGCACACCTCCAGCCCACGCTAGTAACCATGGAGAGACAGGCAACCCACAGGAACAGCTAGTTAGGCACTTCCTGATTGAGAGCGGTCCTAAAGGAGTGAAGATCAAAGGCTGTCAAAATGAAACATATTTTGGTGAGAAAAAAAGATTGTGCCTGTTTTCTGAATGATTTTCTAATGCTCTGTGTCGAAAACAGCACCCACTATTGATTTAATTCTGATGATTGTTTTCATCCAGGCTCCCTCTCTGCTCTGGTGTATCAGCACTCCATTACTCCTGTGTCTCTTCCTTGTGTTCTACGAATCCCAGATAGAGGTCATACACACACGTTAACATACAGCAATTAATATTTTTTTCATAATAAGTGTGTAATACCTGCCTGATTTGTGTGTGTTTGTGTTTCAGATCTTGTAGGAGAACTGCAAGAGTTGCAAAGTGGAACTAATACCAGCACAGCTGCAGACCTATTAAAACAGGGAGCAGGTGAGTTTATTTTATTTTATTTTATATTATTTCATATTTTTTATTTTATTTTTAATTATTTTTAATTTTCTTTTTCTATGGATGGATGGTGGGGAAAAACAACAAGTATTATTAAATGTATTAAGATGGATATTACAGTTATATCCAGTACTGTTCAAAAGTTAGGGGTTGATGTTTTAATGCTTTTGAAATGAGTCTCTTAAGCCCAAAGTGTACTTTTCACTTTTTATGCCCACCAATGCTGCATTTATTTGATCAAAATACAGTAAAAAAGCACTGCTATGAAATATGGTTACAATTTTAAAAAAAAAGTTTATTATTAATAATAAATTCATATTATTATTAAAATATAATTAATTATATCTGTGATAACAAAGCTACATTTCAGCAGCTATTTCTCCAGTCTTAATTGTCACATGATTGTTCAGAAATTATACTAATATACTGATTTGATGCACAATAAATATTTCTTATTACAGCTGAAACGGTTGTGCTGCTTAATGTCTTTACTGTCACTTTTAATCAATTTAATGCATGCTTTGATAAATGCATTAAACTGAATCAAGTTTCATGATAAATCTCATAGTGTGTTATATTCAATATTCCTCATTAAATGTAATGAATGTCCTCTTTCTCCCTCTAATATTCTTTGTTTTTCTCTCTCTCATTGTCAGCTTGTAATGTTCTCTACCTAAACTCAGTGGAAACGGAATCTTTGACTGGCCCACAAGCCGTCTCCAAAGCAACCAAGTGCACTTTGACCCAGGACCCTTGTCCTTCGCCAACAGTCGTCCACTTCAAAGTGTCCACACAGGGCATCACCCTCACAGATAACCAGCGCAGGTACAAACACACGTCCAATAACACTTATGTTTTGGTTGCCAAGCAAAACAGTTTACACTGTAACACAGCTTTATTAATATAACTCCCCAAGCATATTTTTAGCACCACCCTTCAAATATGAGATTAAAGTTACTTATTTTAGCCATTCAAGTAAACCACAGGCCTGTATGGCTCATATCCGAGACATTAATCAGAGACACTGAAAAGTAAAAACAGACGCACTCAGACCTCACTCTGTCTCTTTCTTTTTTTCTTTATATAGACTGTTTTTCAGGCGACATTACCCTATTCATAGTGTGACTTTCAGCAGTGTGGATCCACTGGATCAAAGGTAAAATTTAAGATTAGGAAATACAACTCCAGTCTACAACATACTGCATCTCTAATGTATGGCCAAGCCAACATGTATTGCTTTGAACGTAGACTAGTAAACATGTCAAGAGGAGAAGGTTTGCCTCTCATGCTGATCTAAGCCTGTCAGTGTGCTATTATTTATTTTATTTTTTTGCACAAGGGCTCTCCTGCCCTCTTTTATGCTTCTCTCTTACTTGCTCTGCTTGTACATGTTGCTTAGCCTCTATGTGTGTGTTTGTTTGTGTGTGTACGCCAGGTGGATTGATGCTGATAACACTTCCTGCAAGTAAGTGCTTCTACTTATACAGCTCTGTATTATCTTTCAGTGTAGCATTTCTTGTGCTTTCAGGAGGTTTATTCCCAAATGTGTAAATTTAGGAGTGAGGCAAGTGTATTTCTTTTTATGCCACTCAGAATAAGCCAGTGATATGAAACAAATTGAGAAATGGGTTTTTAAATGAACAATCTGCCATGGTATCTGATATGTAGTTGTTTTCTATAGGATGTTTGGATTTGTTGCGCGGCGCAGCGGTGGTTTGGGAAACGTGTGTCACCTGTTTGCAGAGCTGGACCCAGAGCAGCCAGCCACGGCCATTGTGAACTTCATCAATAAAGTCATGCTGGGACCTCAACAGCTGCGAAAATGAACACGGTATAGGAGAGATGGAGAAAACAGTTCACAAAGTGCACAAGATATTGCAGTGGATATCGCCAGTGTTACGTTTATATACAGATTGAGAGAAGTGTTTCTCGTTAGGATACACAAAACTGACTTTTACGACAACTCACTATGCAAGCTTCCTTTTTTTCTGTCATGCTCACACACAGGGTAAATCAGTGAGATTCGGTCATGTTGAAATTGATTGCATTATGAAGTGATTTCAAATTATATACCTTTTATTAAATAAAAATGAAATATACGAGAAAAACAACAACTGGATTTTCCTGGTAAAGTATATCTAATGGATAAATAAATGAGAGAGAAAGTTTTTGGTTGAGAAAATGGGCCTTTTAATCCTACCACTCAGGATGCCAAAGCTGTATGACTGTCATTGTGTGGTTCTGTTTTTATTTTCATTGATTTTATGTGTGTGTGTTTTAGTTAAATGGTCAGAAATTTTTGTCTATTCAAAATGTCCTTTACGAGACACAAAGTCAAGTTTTTAGCAACTAATGCATTTTTTAATTCATACTTTTTGGTATTTAAATAAAATATGAATAAAAATATGAAAAACAAAAATGCCTCATTTTATAAATACATTTCCAGGTATTTAATAAAGGTTTGCAGTTATAATGTGCTCAGAGTTATGTTTCTCTTGAGGGTATTGTAAACTATTATTGTAATACACTGATCACGCACCAAAACACTTTGTGACACTTGAATTAAAATGTAGAAAGCTAGGGTCTATAGATATAGGTTCTAAATGAGTTAATCATGTGATGCTTCACTCTCTTTATGTTAAGTACTGACAAGAAAAGCGCTGATAGTCTTTCCTTGTTGCCAGTTAAGCATAATTTGCTCAGCTGTGGCCTACAATCCTAAACTTGACCTTTTAAGTTAAGCCATTTAATTATTTTTAATACAATTTATCACCTAGTTACCAGGAGATTGTAATCAAAATAGTGCTCTGCACAGTGCAGATTTTATTATATTTATATTTTATTGCGCAATTATTGTGATATGCGTGCAAGATATTAGCAGATGAACAGAGTCAAACATTTGGCAATTTGCCTACATCAGTTATCTAGTATTAGAGTTTAAAAACTTTTTTAATCACTGTAAAAGAGATGGACTTTATTTAATCACATTCTATTGCGATTTGCATGGTTACAAACAAAATATAGCCATTACAACAAACAATCATCTATTGTGGAGGGGATATTTTCATTGTACTATGTGCTGAGTTAAGTTTTGATGACTTTACCATAACCAGCTATCAAAGTCAGCCTTTCTCATCAATAAATGACATATAAGCATGCTTACTTCTTGAAGACGCTAATTGTTTATTTTGTAAACATACACATGCTGACTTTACAGAACTTCATGAAGGTATAGGTCGTTGACGCTATGTCCTAATTCAACACGACATGCATGGCATTTGTTTTTACTCTTCGACTACATTAGCTTTTTCTACATTTTCAAAAGGA
>JAFVLL020036095.1:0-14651 GCA_021397915.2 Tor tambroides | reverse complement strand
TATATATATATACACAGTATATATATATATATAAAAAATACACACACATATACATGTACGTACGTACGTACATACATACATACATACATATATACAAATACATCCAGATTCCAGTTTCTGCTTGATATTTGTAAGTGAATTTGGTCACGTTTTGTTTTAAGGTCCAATTCTCGCTATTAACAATCCGTTAACTACGAATTTTCCCTCAATAAACCCCTAATTTGCTGCTTATTAATAGTTATTGGGTAGGAAAAGGTATTGGGTAGAATTAGGGATGTAGAATATGGTCATGCAGAATATGTGCTTTATAAGTACTAATAAACAGCCATTATGTTATTAAGAGGCATGCTAATAAGCAACTAGTTAATAGTGAGAATTGGTCCCTATACTGAAGTGTTGCCTTGAATTTTAATGTAGGCATGTATTCAGTCAGCCAGTCTGTTTCAATGAGCCCTTTTTTCTAGACTGTCTTACAATCTTGAACTTTCAGTCTATTTTTAACTGACATCTTCAACCAAGAAAAGAGTTAATACACCAAAGGTGGAAAATGATGACAATATGTACTTGAATATCCATTGTTAAGTGTCGTGAAGGCCAAAAGGCTGTGTTTGCTCAGGGTTTTTCTGTCATTTGTTATTTGAGTCTAACCACAATTTAGCCATCTGAAGGATGTACAAGGGAAATACAAGAGCACAACTTATGTTTTTTAATAAAAATTGCTTACTATCCATTGATGAGGCAGTTGTAGAGAAACTACATCTTCTGCATCCCAAAATGTTGAAATATTAGCCATTTAATCAGCCTATTACTATTACAAGCCTTTCTCCACCTTTCTTCAGTGTCTCAGCCCTCGTATATTACAATCATATCTGACCTATAAATATCACAGCAGGAAAAAGACATTCTTTCTCAGTGCTTAAGGGTGGAATTAACCAGCTGAGAAATATTGAGCATAAAAGCCATTAATTAGTGCAGGCATGTAGTTAAATCACAAAAAATGTATAATTCCCTTTCCATGTACTGTAACTGTGTTTCATCTTTTGAGAGATTCTGAAGTTTGCAGTGTTATTAAAACATTTAACAGTCAGTTCCATGAGACTTTGTACCTTTTCTCTTAGTTTCTGTTGAACTGAATGGTAAGCACTGTTCTCAAACTATTTATGCCCTTTTCTCTCTTCCACAGAATGAGAAACCGCTTGGTCATTCTGCAAGCAGGTCCAGCAACATTTCAAAGGTATGAAAATCTATTTCCTTCTCTTCTACTGAGAGCGAGTGAGTGGTTTAGCTTTCTAGGGGGTCTGCACCTGCTGTCTGCAAATACTTTCATTCTCTTCTGACTTTACCTCATCAGGATTTCTAAGCAAGACTTTTCAGACTGAAATATATTTATTTGCCTGATACAAAGGAGATCGGAAGGACTTTTTGTCTGACCTAGAAGCAAGAAAAAAAGCACAGCAGACAAAAAAAAAAAAAACTCAAGGGCTCGTTTTATGCTTATGTAGACTTTCACTCTAGTTATTTGTTTTTCAGGTCAAGGAAGCTTTGTACTTTATTATCCAATCTTGAATTCCCCTTTTTAAAATCTTGAATTCCCCATATTTAAAGGACACCTGTTTATCTCTCTGATATTTAATGAACACAGTGTGCCATGGGCTTGAAACATATTCTATGCAATAACTCAAGTGAGACATGAATGTTCACAATGGCTCATCCGCTGTATGTACTCAATATGAGTTCTGTTGCAGTAACAAACCTCTGTAGTAAATGGGCCGGTAGTTACCCTTAAATGCCTGTGCCACTAAACTGGATGTGATGTTATTCAGGTAGCCAAGTATAAACATGTTGACAGTTTAACTAACCCCAACTCGATCAGTAAGATTCTCCTCAAACTTTTTGCCTTTTGATCATAGTTAGTCTGAAATGGAAGACTGTTTATGCTAATGCACTACAGCAGCCCTTACAGCAGTGTTAAGAAAGTAGTGTGTACTTGCATTGTCACATTTCATAAAGCACCATTAGGTAGCTAGAAGCGTCATAGAAGCTTATATTCTTGTGTAGAGTACAGGTGCATCTCAATAAATTAGAATGTTGTGAAAAAGTTCATTTTTTTTCTTGCAAGTTATTACAAAAAGTGAAACTTTCATATATTTTAGATTCATTGCATGTAAAGTAAAACATTTCAAAAGTTTTTTTTGTTTTAATTTTGATGATTAGAGCTTACAGCTCATGAAAGTCAAAAATCAGTATCTCAAAATATTAGAATATTTACATTTGAGTTTCAATTAATGACCATCCCTACAGTATAAATTCCGGGTATCTCTTGTTCTTTGAAACCACAATAATGGAGAAGAATGCTGACTTGGCAATGATCCAGAAGACGAACATTGACGCCCTCCACAAAGAGGGTAAGTCACAGAGGGTCATTACTGAAAGGGGTGGCTGTTTACAGAGTGCTGTATCAAAGCATATTAAATGCAGAGTTGACTGGAAGGAAGAATTTGGTTAGGAAAAGGTGCACAAGCAACAGGGATGACTGCAAGCTTGAGAATACTGTCAAGCAAAGCTGATTCAAACACTTGTGAGAGCTTCACAAAGAGTGGACTGAAGCTGGAGTCAGTGCATCAAGAGTCACCACGCTCAGACGTCTTCAGGAAAAGGGCTACCAAGCCACTTCTGAACCAGAGACAACGTCAGAAGCGTCTTACCTGGGCTGTGGAGAAAAAGAACTGGACTGTTGCTCAGTGGTCCAAAGTCCTCTTTTCAGATGAAAGTAAATTTTGCATTTCATTTGGAAATCAAGGCCCCAGAGTCTGGAGGAAGAGTGGAGAGGAACAGAATCCACGTTGCTTGAAGTCCAGTGTGAAGTTTCCACAGTCAGTGATGATTTGGGCTGCCATGTCATCTGCTGGTGTTGGTCCACTGTGTTTTCTGAAGTCCACAGTCAACGCAGCCATCTACCAGGAGATTTTAGAGCACTTCATGCTTCTTTCTGCTGACAAGCTTTATGGAGATGCTGATTTCATTTTGCAGCAGGACTTGGCACCTGCCCACACTGCCAAAGGTACCAAAAGCTGGTTCAATGACCATGGTGTTACTGTGCTTGATTGGCCAGCAAACTTGCCTGACCTGAACCCCATAGAGAATCTATGGGGTATTGTCAAGAGGAAGATGAGAGACACCAGACCCAACAATGCAGATGACCTGAAGGCCGCTATCAAAGCAACCTGGGCTTCCATTACACCTGAGCAGTGCCACAAACTGATCACCTCCATGCCACGCTGAATTAAAGCAAAAGGAACCCCTACTAAGTATTGAGTACATATAGAGTAAATGAACATACTTTCCAGAGGGCCAACAATTCCCTAAAAAAATTTTTTATTGGTCTTATGAAGTATTCTAATTTGTTGAGTGAATTGGTGGGTTTTTGTTAAATGTAAGCCTAAATCATCACAATTAAAAGAACCAAAGACTTAAACTACTTCAGTCTGTGTGCATTGAATTTATTTAATACACGAGTTTCACAATTTGAGTTGAATTACTGAAATAAATGAACTTTTCCACGACATTCTAATTTATTGAGATGCACCTGTATAAGTTAATATGACTTGCGTTGCATAATGAACTGCATTTAGACGCATCATAAAATGCATTGATGAATGTAATCAAGCTTCATTAGCTATTGTATTTATGTATGTTTTGGCCTAAATGATGTAAATGGTGTTCTTTTTTGTTGTTCTATTTTTTTTTTTAATAAAATAAAACCCACTTTGGACTTGGATTCCAACTAACTATTGGACTGTTCCAAGCAAACAGATTTGTTCTCACCCTATTCAAATAACTTCTACCCAACATTCATATTGATTTGACTATTTAAAGACACATAGCACTCTGTTAGCCAGTGAGTTCATGTTGGGATCAGACCTGTCAGGCACTTTCACTTTAACATGGATCTCTTCCTCTTAGTGGAGATTTGCTGCACTTCTGCGTAACATTGAGCCTCTTAACAGATAAACTCTTTACATGAATTAATAGATGTCAGGGTCACCTGCTCTGAGAAACGCTCCACTGGTTTAGCTCAAGACATTCAGCTACTGAGGACTTGGGGTCACGTTCGGGCCTTGAGCACTTTAAGGCTGTTTTCACATTTGGTTTGAATGCATGGTCTAGTTTGAGTCCTTATTTTGCACATTGTAAATATGGTAGATACCGTAATACCATCTGCAAACTGTGGCCGAGTTCAAACAAAGCTTACCTTAGACCAACTTTTAAAGTGTACATGAGGTTAGATGGACTTTGTACAGAATTTTTATAATTTAAAAATTTTAGAATTTAAAAATAATTTAACTTTTGTTCTCATAATTTAGTGTTTCTGTGCTTTTAGGAGTCAACAGTTTGTATTAATTTACTTTTAGAGCCTCATGTATTGTAGCATGTTCAACTGACTGTCTACATGCACCAGAGAGCATCAGGATGATCGGTGTTCATCCCCAGCGGAAAGAAACGTCTCATCATTCCAGAGCTCATTTGTCTCCGACAGGATAAATAACATGAGAGGTCCCATTACAGTTGTTATCAGTTCAGTGTCCGACACGCACTCATGCTGCATGACGAGGTTTTGACTGCTGAGAAACCCAAAGGGTCCTAATAGAGGTCCATGGGGTGTTCCTGTCAGCTCTGTCATTTCAGCCTTACATTATGCAATCAAACAAAACAACACACTCAGCTGATCCATGTCAGTGTTGTTACTACCCAGAATCCTCCTGGATGGGCTCATATCTGCAGCCTTAAAGGAGCAGTGCACTAAAAAAAAAAAAAGATATTATTGAAAAATATTTCACATTTTTTGTCCATATAATGAAAAGCAGTTTAGTCAATGTCCCATGTGTAATTATGCAACATTGGCTCAACCAGTGGTGTGCGTTTGGGGCAGAACTCTCTGTTTGTCTGACCAATAGAAGTCAGGGGGGCTGTGTGACTTGCAGATCAAGTGTAATCAGTTCTGGTCTTGAAGAGGGGAAAAAAGGTATGGTCATGAAGGAAAGGGTTTAGAGTATCTTTGGTTCATTAGAGAACATCTGTTTTGAACCCCTCTGCCTCATCACATCAAATGTCATATTTGATTGACAGACCTTTCATATGGCAGCATCTGCATTCATTTCCATAATCATTCTGTAGACATACGGCTCAAATTGTGCAGATGATAATGTACAAACAATTAGCTGCAGAGTTAATACGCTTCCAGAAAATTGGTTCAGGTTGAACAGTCTGGAAACAAAACCTTGCTTGTTTAAATGCTTTTGTATTTAGTGCTGCTTATCATTCTGTTTCTGTACGCAACTTCTTCCTAATTTCCTTTTGATTGCTTTTTAGACTCAATCCAAAAGATCACACGCCGCTCATATCCACCTCATTATGAAACAAACTTTCTTACTGACTGCGTCACACTGGGGTTTTATCACTTATGCAATAATGCTATTAAAGAAAAACCTACAATGTGTAATCATTTATTTCATCATACACATTAACAGACCCTGAATTGACCTTTATTGCCAGAGTTTCCACAATATTTCATCAAGTTACTGATATAATGTTCTAATTCACAATAAGCGCAGCAGTTCCATGTTTTATGAATAATTTCAAGTTAATTCACTACACCAGTGCTTCTCAACCAGGGCTACGGGTAATGACTTAAAATAAGACAAAAGCAAATATTTAAATAAACTAAGCAAAACTGTTGACTTCTAGACCTAGATAAGTCATGAAGTATAATAAAATCATTTTTATCTGTTTATGCCAAAATGTAAATTTTATTTTATTGGGTTGAAAAGTGAAAAATATTTTATAATATTATATATTGTAATATTTATAAGAATTTTTAATTTTTTATAATATTATGATTAAAAATATATAATTTTAAAATTCATAACCTGAATCCTTATCAAGATAATCACAAAGTGCTGGAAAAAAGAACGGGCATCGGGCAATTTTGGGCAATGGGGGGCATTGGAGTCAAAAGGAAACCCCTGTTTTACACCATTTGTACTTTTTAAAACTCTTAAGGAGTTTTTGGCTTAGGTAGGTAGGTAATGGGCAACAACTGGTGCTCAAAATATATTTAAGTGAACAATTTTATTGATATCTTATGGCTCAGGGCCAGGAGAACATGAAAAAGAGCTGAAATCTAGTTTGTACATTGACATTTACACATTTGGCAGATGCTTTTATTCAATACAACTTTTAGTGCATTCAGTTCATCACTAACCCTTATCATTAACCCTCATGATTCTGGAACATTTTGTGATTCTGCTGCTTGTTTTTGTTGGGCTTAAAACTATTTAGTTTGTATATTAACCACAGATTTCTGGCCTTTTGCGCACTTGTGCTTGTGTTGGGGGCTGACGGAAGGTTTTAGAGCGTGTAATCTTGGCCCAAGATGCTAGGTCACTGTATTCTGTGTGTGTGATGAATGGAGCCATGGAGAGAGGACGACCTCCCAGAATAACACCCGTCACTGGGAGCAATTTAGCCCTCCGGAGGCGGAGAGCACACACACAGACTTTACAGTAGCTTTGTGGAGAATGAAAAAGACAGGAAGGGCTTATGAAGGCTTGCTGGGTAGATTTGGAGGCAAGGGCCTACTCTTCCTCTCTTGTTGTTTATCCCACATGTTCGTTCATTCTTTCTCCTGTCTGTTCTCTGATAATAGAACTGAAGTTTACTTTGAGGTTTGGGAGTCTCAGGTGATGGTCCTTTCAGAAAGACTTAAGGGTGATTCATTTTTTTTTTTTCTGAAATACACTACTGATTGTTATGGTTTTTTTAAAGATATGTCTTATCCTGACCATGCAAGGCTGCATTAATTTGATCAAAAATACAGTAAAAATAACATTATAGTGAAATATTATTACCATTTAAACTAATCAATTTATTTTTTAATATATTTTAAAATGTAATTTATTCTTGTGATGTCAAAGCTGAATTTTCAGCATCATTACTCCAGTCTTCAGTGGCACACGATCCTTCAGAAATCATTCTAATATGCTGATTTGCTGTTAAAGAAACATTTCTTTATTATTTTCAGTGTTGAAAACAGTTGTGCTGCTTAATATTTTTGTGAAAATGTGTTTTCTTTGATTAATAGAAAGTTCAAAATAATAGAAATGTTTTGTAACATTGTAAATGTCTTGACTGTCACTCTGGATCATTTTAATGCATCTTTCCTGAATAAAAGTATTAATGTCTTCCAAAAAAAAAAAAAAAACACACACTTTTGAATGGTACTGTATTTTCTCCTATCTCAGCTTAATGTGCAGTAAGTTTTACAAATTCATAGTAAGCTATTTATAGGTTGATTCCTCTGAAAAGTTCCTCACTGTGCATGACTGGTGCTATCAAAACATTGCTCTGTTTGTTTTGTGCATCTCAACCAGTCCAACATACTAACAATGGCTCAACCAGTAATATGAGTTTAGGTCTAGTGTAGTTAGCACCACATGTTAACCAATAATGTTCCCTCTAAACTGCATGCATGAACTTTTGATGTGTCTCCTGTGCTGAAAAACATTTGAAGTCTCAAAATTATGTGGGAAAGAAGCTAGAGATTTCTTGAATTGCTGCCCATTCAATTTAGCTCTGATTCAACTCTGCACATCCATTGACTTGAATGAAAGCAACTGTTGGCGACGCTGTGTGGGCATGTCTAGAAACTCAAAGTTGAGTCCAACTTTATGCAAATCAGCAACAACTAGATGGGGCATTTAACAATGGGAGTGAAGTCAGTGGAGATCATGTGATACCATAAAAATGATGCAGGAAAAACCATATCAGAATTTGGCGAGTCATGCATTGATCTTGTTCATGATGTGATGCATTTTGCAGTTAATATACAAACACATTTCCTTGCATATTATTTTTTAGCAGCAAGAAAATAGAGACCTTGTCAAAATAGAAATGCGTCTTATTTATACTAGCAAAACATCTAATATAAAAGGTTTAAATGTTAGGGCATCCAGCAGCAGGAATGTCTGTTAGTGACCTGGCAACCTCGAGTCACAAAATAGCTGTCAGTGTGAACTGGGCATTAAAACATGCTGTCAACATCTTTACTAAAACCACATGCAGTGACAGCGTTGTTTATAAATTTCTGTTCTGGTTTCAAAAGCACTTGTTTCACAGGTTAGAGTTAATATCAGTGCCAGGTTCGTGATAGAGAATAAATGATTTTCTGTTACCTCTAAATAACTCCCATAGTGTGTCTGAGAGACAAGCTGCTGGCTTCCACAAACAAGGTGTTTTTTTTATTTTCATTTTTTGAATGTGCACAAATTTACTGACAGTTAGATTGAATTTAGACATTGAAATGTATTAGAGGCAAATTCCATAACCACTGGACTGGAATTTGCATAACCCATTACTAACATTTTTGCTTGTGTCGACACGCATAAGTCTCTGTGACTCATCTCTGTCCAATTTTCAGCAGTCGGAATGTGGTTTTGTCAAGGGTTTGTGTTGTTTTTGTTGACTCACATGGCTGTGTGTGTGTATATGTATCATCTCAGAGGGAGTCTTCACAAACATGCACTCGGTCAGGCTTGAAAATACACCTTATCTTGCTGACTGGGTCTGCAAGGAGCTGGAATGACTCACAGTTAATCACGTTTACACTGTCGTCACAATTCAACTGCGCAACACAGACATAAACACATTTGCCACTTTGTGTGTGTGTTTTAGTATGTATATAGAATGTATAAATATGAAGTAACACCTAAGAAGTAATCATTTGGTAATGGGGTTGCAAAAAATGTCTAAATAATGAATACTAAATAAAAATGCTCAAATAATATTTATTTTGATCTCCTGAGATAGACAATCAACATTTTCAGAATTTCCCAGGCCCTATTTTGTACCCCATTTGTGGAAAGTGCCATTAAATGTTTTAAAATGTTCACATCTTCAATTCCCAAGTAACATAAGCAGAAAAGTTTCTGTATAAATGAGTGTGAATCATATGAAGTTTTGGTTGAGTCTGAATTGAGGTGCTAATGTAAGGCGTTCACTCAGGCATATTACTTCCACGTTTCTCATGCCTGAAAACACTATTATTTCCTAATAGTTTCTTGGAACATTATTCATCAAAGATGTGAATTTGTGTGACTGTGCGTGTCAGCTTGTGTGTTAGTGTGTGTTTTTGAAGAGGGCAGTTCTGGACACTCTGTCCTGTATTGATCCCTGTCAGGCCCTGGGCTATAAATTCTCTGTTTGTTACAGATAGAATCGATAGGTAATTAGTCTTGCACATAAATGATGGAATCAAACGTTGTGCATGTGATCCATGCTGCTTTGATTCAAACGCCCAGGTAATATTAGTGTGAGTGAGTGTGTGTGAGAGAGAGAAATAAGTTTTAGGAAAGGATATTCCTTTTGTCAAAAGTTTTTATTTGCCATGAATCTAAAGATTTTTCCCCCTTTATTTTCAAGAATTTAAGATTAAAGTTTTAAAATATTCTTTCTGACATCTGTTTTCATAATTGGTCATAATCTCATAATTGGTCTTAAATTCAACCATACACCATATATACCATTCAAACTTTTGGGGTCTGTAAGATTTTTTAAAATGTTTTTAAAGTCTCTCATGCTCAACAAGACTGCATTTATTTGAAAAAAGTAAAAACAGAAAAAATGTGAAATATTACAATTTTAAATAACCGTTTTCTGTTTTCATATATTTTAAAATGTAATTTATTCCTGTGATGCAAAGCTGAATTTTCAGCATCAGTACTCCAGTCTTCAGTATCACATGATCCTTCAGTACATTACTTTTGTAGAAACCATGATACAGTTTTTAGGATTCTTTGATCAGTATACAGCATTTATTTGAAATAGAAGTCTTTGTAACATTCTAAATGTCTTTACTGTCACCTTTGATCAACTGAATGTGTCCTTGCTAAATAAAAGAATTAATTTATCAAAAAAAAGTCCAAGCAACTCAAACTCTTACTTTGAGTCTTGCTGACTGAACAGTAGTGTATAGTCACATAAAAAGATGAGCTGAGTGTCGTGACAATGGCTAAGTGGCTGTGATGCATTTCATTTATGCAGAACCAAAAAAAAGCTACATTTACGTAAAGCATTTTGATGCCTTGCAAGGACTGGGATTTCCATTAGGACATGCTCATTTAGTTAATGTTTCTAATTTGCTGCTTTGGTCTCTGTTTTGCATACAGGCTGGAAGTCCAACCTCTGTGAACGCGCCCTGCGGCTTTCCCAGGACTTCAGTGACGCCCTCAAACCAGGATATATGCAGGTAGGTTTGCCCTCCCTCACGCTAAAGCCTCAATGTGCTCCTGCATTATGGTCATGTCGTGAAAGAGAGTAAAAGATCCAGAGAGAGGCAGAAGTGTCAAAACATCAATGGGCCAACACTGCCATCCATCTTGGTTCTGGCATTTTGTTTTCTAAACCTTCCTCTCAGTTCCTCCCACCTGTCTGTTTGTAATCTTTCTCCATTTGTTCTCTAATGCATGTTGCATGTCTCTTTATGTCCGTTTTCTCTCTTCCCATCTCTGTTTCTGTACCTCTCTTTCTGTCCCATCCCTCTCCTCTCCTCTCGTATGCAGTTCTAATGACCTCGCTCAGGACCAGAAGCCTTTACAGGCCACTGTAGTGCTGTTGAACTCTAACGGTAAGAGCTCAGCATCTCAGGGTGTCACCATGACCACGCTCTGCCTGGACTCCCCCAACAAACCTAAAAATAGGACCTTGTTTGGCACAGAATGGCTCTCCCTACTCAAACCATCAGTCAACTTGAAAGCAGAAGGAGGCAGTCTCAAGTTTTCAAAGTCTCTGAATGACGTGGGACAAAAGATGGACAGCCTATGCAACGGTCTTCGCTTTATAGACCGCACGTGTTCGGATGGGGAGCTGGGAACGGAGAAGGACCAACTCATGCAAAACGGCCACATCAAAGCCCTCAATGGTCAAGCCAACTCTCCTCCTCCATTTGCTTCCCAGCCTCCGTCCTTCCTCAACAACTATAAATACATGTCCAACCCAGGGCCTGAACACTGCCTGGCTCCCCCTGCTCCTCCCCATTCAGACCTTCAAAGAAGCTCCAACTTCCTGCGCCTCATCTTTCCGTTTACCCGCTCGTCCACCACAGGAAGCCTGCAGGCATCTGAGATGGGAAGCTACGCTTCAAGGCTGCACATCACCAAGTCATCCAGCGCCATGCTGGACGTCAGCGAGTCCTGCTGTATGGAGGAGATAGGAGACGACGAGGTGTTCAAGGAGGACTCGTCCCGCTGGAAGCTGAAGATGGAAGGCTTGCGGGCTCCTCTTTGCTCCCTTGAGGAGGACAGCGACCTGGATCAATGCTGCTCTCCGGTGCCGGAGAAAAACGGGCCGCTGTCGCCCTACTCCCTGTCGGGGGACTGCTGCAGGTTGGTGGGACTTACTCACTCCTGCCCAGCTCCTCTTACCCATGGGCTCCACCTCTAGAGTGATTCATCCTCACAGTCCCACCACAGCCTGGGTGTTCATTTCCTACCAGTCCCAGTTTATCCTTCCTGTTAGAGGCCTGCTAGTGCTGTGATAGTTTCCTCTTCTAAAGGAGGGCGATAATGAGCTTCATATATGAATGGAATTCTATCTTCAACTCTCGGAAAATTTTAGCATGATATTGGATATGATAATGTTAATGTATTTGGTCTTGGCAGAATAGATCTGCTACACTGCTGAACTGCTGCTGCTGTTGGTTAATAGGGCCTTTCGCACCGCGTAGTTCTAGGAACTTAGTTCTGGGAACTAGGCAGCATGGTAGTTCCTAGAGAACCAATTTCCCTCTGGGGCCGTTTTTCTGGTTGCATTCGCACCGGCAGCAGGAACTCTGAAGCGGCCGATAGCGACGTCTTTATTCGCAGCATTCACAAACATCAACAACCGGTGAATGGAGAATGCCATGATCAGAGCTGTTTTTGTCGTGTGTTGTTTTGTCGGAGATGGAATGTCAACGCACAGTTTACGCGATTTAAAGGGCATGACTAAATCTCCTATGATAACATGCAACGTTACGTATCATTGAAGCTGAGAAAAGAACAAAACGCTGCAGACAACAGGTAAATGCCGTTATCACTGTTTTCCATGTTCATGGTTTTGGGCTTTTTAAAAATGCCGGGTAGCCGGTGTTTCGTATGCGTTTGGCCAGTCAGCGTACACATACGTCACTGGTCGTTCCTACAGAACTGTTTTAGACCCTACTCTGAAGTAGGAGCTAATTTAGTTCCCCAAACAGATTTCATCCAAATACGTTACTAGTTTCTGCAGTGCGAACATATCCAAAAGCGCCAATAGATCTAGGAACTATGAAAAGGTTTCTCCGGTGCGAAAGCGCCTATTACTGTTGTTGTACATTGCTGCTGCTGCTGCAAAGCAAGTACAGGAACTTGCTACTGCCAATACATACGCAGATACAGTGATATGAGTATTTCAAGAGATATACTGCTGCTGCACAAGTAGCATACTGTATATAATAGCCGTAGCAGATCTTTACAGGTGGAGCTGGGGAAGGTGGAGGGTTTCAGAGTAACTAGTGGATGCTAAGCAGCCATTTAAATGTAAAGTACCAAGCTTATTGGCTGCATATGCAACATGAACCAATCAGCTTGTGCCAAGTAGTTTAACACTGTGAATATCAGTTTGCATTAACAACCCATCAGCCTGTGCCATCTAGAGTTTCATGACAGAACTTGGCATTTATGAGTATTAAAGATCCACCGTGTGGAAGAGGAAGCGTCCGATCTTCTATGTGGGATTTAATGGATATTGTATCGCAGCACTGTCATGGACAGTCCAAGCAGATTTCCTTGGCGAGATCCAGTCAATACTTATGGTAACTTCTCGATTGATGTAGTTCAACCATATTGAATGAGGTAGAATGCAGATTGAGATCTGATTACAGTTTTGGTTGTGACTCTCTAGCTTTGCGTTTTGAGACCAGGCGAAATAACCGTTGTATCGATATTCATCTACAGGACCACACGGATGCCTCGGGAAACAATTAGCGTAACTTATGAGGTATGTAATTGACTTAGAGCTGCAGCCTGCCAGCAGCAAACTAAATAACTCTGGAAGAAAAACTACTTTTGAGGTCCAAGTACTATTTGGTTGTTACAAATTCTTTCCAACGTCTCAGGTTTAAGGTAGTAGCTTTCAAGTGAAATATAGAAAAAGAGTATGGCTGTGTCCAAAATCAAATACTGTAACTAGGTACTACACTGGATGAGGAATACATTTTGTGACAGCTAAAAAATTGTTCTATACAGTGTGAATGTCTAGTATGAATGTAATCCGGACACACTACGTTCGTCAGTTGTGTCACTTCCCTGCCATTCACAAATCCTCTCATGTGGACTCATGGGGTGATAAAGTATGCTTTGGATGCACAATTCAGAATCTCGCTGGAAGTAGTAAGCTATAGGTACTTTTTGTCTACTGTAGTATGAATACTGTGAATTCAGACATACTACTCTTTTCACATACTGTTTTTTTTGCCAACTGGAAGCATTCATATTCGGATGCAGCTTATGTTTGTTTGGAAAGTAGCTACATCCAACAAGCTTTTTGAGAAGATCTGCTTATCTCTAAGCTTAAGTCATTGCTTAACACTTTACCTGAGCTTCGCTAGACTTCTTCTTTTTTTTAATTGTTTACATCTTAAGGGTGAGAGGAGGTTTCTTCCCACATGTATTACCACTCTCACGCAGTGCTGTGAAAACACATGTGCTCTTAAAATAGCTGACATTTAGAGATCAGCCAGCAAGACTTATTGGTTTAAACCAGAGCTGAAATGCCCAGGCTTGGAGATCTGCTACAAAGCATGCTCAGGTGTCTTGAGGTGTGACCCATGGCAAGGATGCATTTTTATGTGGGAGGAACGTCACATGTACTGGAGCATTTGAATGTTTTAACTGCATCTGAATATTTTAGTTTATGAGGGATCTATTCATGGAATAATATAGGAATTATTCATATGTTTCTGTCTGCTCATTATTATGTGCTCCGTTCACATCTGCAGTTATATTTTGAAGAGAACATTCTTAAAACATTTTATATTTCAGCTCTTTAAAAAACTATTCACGAACTGGTGCTTGAAAGAACCAATACAATGATCCGAGGAACCTAAAATGTAATATCAAGATCTTTAATTTCCAGTAGGTCTGGATGATAATCAGAGAACTTATGCTAATTGGTATGTTTTATTTGTTAATGTCTCAAGTCTATAAAAAAACCCTACCATGAATTGTACCCAAAATGTTCAATGAATGCATCATGTGCCATTTTTCATGTATTAAAAAATGTTTTAGTGAAAATATATGTAGAAAATGTATTGGTAATATTGGTGCATATAAATTAAAATAATTAAATATTATTTTTTCTAATCTAAATTTAGTTAAAACAGAGTGGGAAATGTGCTTTTTAACTACGTTTTGAACTATTTTACTTGTTTTAAATATTTTAAGCCATGTCACTGGAAATACAATCATATTTACTGAGTATCACAGAATTACAGTATCATGTCTGCCAGTGTATTTAATTTAATACAGTGCTATAAAGAGCGAATGCTTGTCTAATGAAATCATTGGACTATTCCAGAA